>CM077225.1:19455667-19588167 GCA_039654775.1 Spinibarbus caldwelli
TAACACATGAAAATCTATCTTCTGCATTGCTAGTAACATTTCATTTCATGAGAAAGATACATCTTTCATGTACTTGAGCTTTACTCTTAAAATTGCATTAATCAACTTTCTCTCACTGAGAAAGATGCTTTTCAGCATCTGTGGCCTTGAATTCTCTTTATGTGCATAATTGCTCTGACACAGTATTACACAGCATGTAGTGTTCTTATGAGTGCTAAACTAGTCATTCTGAGCATTGAAGCTCAAACATTACCTGAAATGGAAAAAAGCTCTGACGCATGAAAATCTGTCTTCTGCATTGTAAATAACATTTCATTTCATGAGAAAGAAACATGTCTCAAGCACAGAAGCTTTACTCTTGAAACTGCATGAAGCAACTTTCTCTCTCTGAGAAAGAACCTTTTCAGCATCTGTGACCTTGAATTCTCTTCAGTTGCTTAATTGCACTAACCCAGCACTACACAGCATTTAGTGTGCTTAGAAGCTCTAAACTAGTAATTCTGAGCATTGAAGCTCTAACAAAACTTGCTCTGCAAAACAGCTCTAACGCATGAAAATCTGTCTTCTGCATTGCAAATAACATTTCATTTCATGAGAAAGAAACATGTCTCAAGTACAGAAGCTTTACTCCTAAAATTGCAGTAAGCAACTTTCTCTCACTGAGAAAGAAGCTTTTCAGCATCTGTGGCCTTGAATTGGCTTAATTTGCTTCATTGCACTGACAGAGCATTTAATGTTCTAATAAGCTTTAACTAGTGATTCTGAGCATTGTAGGTCTAACATAACTTGCAATTGGAAAAAAGCTTTGACGCATGAAAATCTGTCTTCTGCATTGGAAATAACATTTCATTTCATGAGAAATAAACATGTCTCAAGTACAGAAGCTTTACTCTTAAAATTGCACTGAGCAACTTTCTCTCACTGAGAAAGAAGTTTTCAGCATCTGTTGCCTTGAATTCTCTTTATGTGCATAATTGCTCTGACACAGTATTACACAGCATGTAGTGTTCTTATGAGTGCTAAACTAGTCATTCTGAGCATTGAAGCTCAAACATTACCTGCAATGGAAAAAAAGCTCTGACGCATGAAAATCTGTCTTCTGCATTGTAAATAACATTTCATTTCATGAGAAAGAAACATGTCTCAAGCACAGAAGCTTTACTCTTGAAACTGCATGAAGCAACTTTCTCTCTCTGAGAAAGAACCTTTTCAGCATCTGTGACCTTGAATTCTCTTCATTTGCTTAATTGCACTAACCCAGCACTACACAGCATTTAGTGTTCTTAGAAGCTCTAAATTAGTAATTCTGAGCATTGAAGCTCTAACAAAACTTGATCTGCAAAAAAGCTCTAATACATGAAAATCTTTCATCTGCATTTTAAATATTTCATTTCATGAAAAAGAAACGTCTCAGGCAAAGAAGCTTTACTCTTAAAATTGCATTAAGCAACTTTCTCTCACTGAGAAAGAAGCTTTTCAGCATCTGTGGCCTTGAATTCTCTTTATGTGCATAATTGCTCTGACACAGTATTACACAGCATGTAGTGTTCTTATGAGTGCTAAACTAGTCATTCTGAGCATTGAAGCTCAAACATAACCTGCAATGGAAAAAAAGCTCTGACGCATGAAAATCTGTCTTCTGCATTGTAACAGAATGCAGAATGTAACAGAAATAACATTTCATTTCATGAGAAAGAAACATGTCTCAAGCAAAGAAGCTTTACTCTTGAAACTGCATGAAGCAACTTTCTCTCACTGAGAAAGAAGTTTTCAGCATCAGTGGCCTTGAATTCTCTTTATGTGCTTAATTGCTCTAACACAGTATTACAAAGCATGTAGTGTTCTTATGAGCTCTAAACTAGTGATTCTGAGCATTGAAGCTCTAACATAACTTGCTCATGCAAAAAAGCTCTAACACATGAAAATCTATCTTCTGCATTGCTAGTAACATTTCATTTCATGAGAAAGATACATCTTTCATGTACTTGAGCTTTACTCTTAAAATTGCATTTATCAAATTTCTCTCACTGAGAAAGATGCTTTTCAGCATCTGTGGCCTTGAATTCTCTTTATGTGCATAATTGCTCTGACACAGTATTACACAGCATGTAGTGTTCTTATGAGTGCTAAACTAGTCATTCTGAGCATTAAAGCTCAAACATTACCTGCAATGGAAAAAAGCTCTGACGCATGAAAATCTGTCTTCTGCATTGTAAATAACATTTCATTTCATGAGAAAGAAACATGTCTCAAGCACAGAAGCTTTACTCTTGAAACTGCATGAAGCAACTTTCTCTCACTGAGAAAGAAGCTTTTCAGCATCTGTGGCCTTGAATTCGCTTCATTTGCTTCATTGCACTGACAGAGCATTTAATGTTCTAATAAGCTTTAACTAGTGATTCTGAGCATTGAAGGTCTAACATAACTTGCAATTCGAAAAAAGCTTTGACGCATGAAAATCTGTCTTCTGCATTGGAAATAACATTTCATTTCATGAGAAATAAACGTCTCAAGTACAGAAGCTTTACTCTTGAAACTGCATGAAGCAACTTTCTCTCACTGAGAAAGAAGTTTTCAGCATCTGTGGCCTTGAATTCTCTTCATGTGCTTAATTGCTCTAACACAGTATTACAAAGCATGTAGTGTTCTTATGAGCTCTAAACTAGTGATTCTGAGCATTGAAGCTCTAACATAACTTGCTCATGCAAAAAAGCTCTAACACATGAAAATCTATCTTCTGCATTGCTAGTAACATTTCATTTCATGAGAAAGATACATCTTTCATGTACTTGAGCTTTACTCTTAAAATTGCATTTATCAAATTTCTCTCACTGAGAAAGATGCTTTTCAGCATCTGTGGCCTTGAATTCTCTTTATGTGCATAATTGCTCTGACACAGTATTACACAGCATGTAGTGTTCTTATGAGTGCTAAACTAGTCATTCTGAGCATTAAAGCTCAAACATTACCTGCAATGGAAAAAAGCTCTGACGCATGAAAATCTGTCTTCTGCATTGTAAATAACATTTCATTTCATGAGAAAGAAACATGTCTCAAGCACAGAAGCTTTACTCTTGAAACTGCATGAAGCAACTTTCTCTCACTGAGAAAGAAGCTTTTCAGCATCTGTGGCCTTGAATTCGCTTCATTTGCTTCATTGCACTGACAGAGCATTTAATGTTCTAATAAGCTTTAACTAGTGATTCTGAGCATTGAAGGTCTAACATAACTTGCAATTCGAAAAAAGCTTTGACGCATGAAAATCTGTCTTCTGCATTGGAAATAACATTTCATTTCATGAGAAATAAACGTCTCAAGTACAGAAGCTTTACTCTTAAAATTGCACTGAGCAACTTTCTCTGACTGAGAAAGAAGTTTTCAGCAGCTGTGGCCTTGAATTCTCTTTATGTGCTTAATTGCTCTAACACAGTATTACAAAGCATGTAGTGTTCTTATGAGCTCTAAACTAGTGATTCTGAGCATTGAAGCTCTAACATAACTTGCTCATGCAAAAAAGCTCTAACACATGAAAATCTATCTTCTGCATTGCTAGTAACATTTCATTTCATGAGAAAGATACATCTTTCATGTACTTGAGCTGTACTCTTAAAATTGCATTAACCAACTTTCTCTCACTGAGAAAGATGCTTTTCAGCGTCTGTGGCCTTGAATTCTCTTTATGTGCATAATTGCTCTGACACAGTATTACACAGCATGTAGTGTTCTTATGAGTGCTAAACTAGTCATTTTGAGCATTGAAGCTCTAACAAAACTTGCTCTGCAAAAAAGCTCTAACACATGAAAATCTTTCATCTGCATTGCAAATAACATTTCATTTCATGACAACGAAACATGTCTCATGTACTGTATCTTTGCTCTTATAATTGCATTAAGCAACTTTCTCTCACTGAGAAAGAATCTTTTCGGCATCTGTGGTCTTGAATTCTCTTCATTTGCTTAATTGCACTAACCCAGCACTACACAGCATTTAGTGTGCTTAGAAGCTCTAAACTAGTAATTCTGAGCATTGAAGCTCTAACAAAACTTGCTCTGCAAAAAAGCTCTAACGCATGAAAATCTGTCTTCTGCATTGCAAATAACATTTCATTTCATGAGAAAGAAACATGTCTCAAGTACAGAAGCTTTACTCCTAAAATTGCAGTAAGCAACTTTCTCTCACTGAGAAAGAAGCTTTTCAGCATCTGTGGCCTTGAATTCGCTTCATTTGCTTCATTGCACTGACAGAGCATTTAATGTTCTAATAAGCTTTAACTAGTGATTCTGAGCATTGAAGGTCTAACATAACTTGCAATTGGAGAAAAGCTTTGACGCATGAAAATCTGTCTTCTGCATTGGAAATAACATTTCATTTCATGAGAAATAAACATGTCTCAAGTACAGAAGCTTTACTCTTAAAATTGCACTAAGCAACTTTCTCTCACTGAGAAAGAAGTTTTCAGCATCTGTGGCCTTGAATTCTCTTTATGTGCTTAATTGCTCTAACACAGTATTACAAAGCATGTAGTGTTCTTATGAGCTCTAAACTAGTAATTCTGAGCATTGAAGCTCTAACATAACTTGCTCATGCAAAAAAGCTCTAACACATGAAAATCTATCTTCTGCATTGCTAGTAACATTTCATTTCATGAGAAAGATACATCTTTCATGTACTTGAGCTTTACTCTTAAAATTGCATTAACCAACTTTCTCTCACTGAGAAAGATGCTTTTCAGCATCTGTGGCCTTGAATTCTCTTTATGTGCATAATTGCTCTGACACAGTATTACACAGCATGTAGTGTTCTTATGAGTGCTAAACTAGTCATTCTGAGCATTGAAGCTCAAACATAACCTGCAATGGAAAAAAAGCTCTGACGCATGAAAATCTGTCTTCTGCATTGTAAATAACATTTCATTTCATGAGAAAGAAACATGTCTCAAGCAAAGACGCTTTACTCTTGAAACTGCATGTAGCAACTTTCTCTCACTGAGAAAGAAGTTTTCAGCATCTGTGGCCTTGAATTCTCTTTATGTGCTTAATTGCTCTAACACAGTATTACAAAGCATGTAGTGTTCTTATGAGCTCTAAACTAGTGATTCTGAGCATTGAAGCTCTAACATAACTTGCTCATGCAAAAAAGCTCTAACACATGAAAATCCATCTTCTGCATTGCTAGTAACATTTCATTTCATGAGAAAGATACATCTTTCATGTACTTGAGCTTTACTCTTAAAATTGCATTAATCAACTTTCTCTCACTGAGAAAGATGCTTTTCAGCATCTGTGGCCTTGAATTCTCTTTATGTGCATAATTGCTCTGACACAGTATTACACAGCATGTAGTTTTCTTATGAGTGCTAAACTAGTCATTCTGAGCATTGAAGCTCAAACATATCCTGCAATGGAAAAAAAGCTCTGACGCATGAAAATCTGTCTTCTGCATTGTAAATAACATTTCATTTCATGAGAAAGAAACATGTCTCATGTACTGAATCTTTGCTCTTATAATTGCATTGAGCAACTTTCTCTCACTGAGAAAGAATCTTTTCGGCATCTGTGGTCTTGAATTCTCTTCGTTTGCTTAATTGCACTAACCCAGCACTACACAGCATGTAGTGTGCTTAGAAGCTCTAAACTAGTAATTCTGAGCATTGAAGGTCTAACATAACTTGCAATTGGAAAAAAGCTCTAACGCATGAAAATCTGTCTTCTGCATTGCAAATAACATTTCATTTCATGAGAAAGAAACATGTCTCAAGTACAGAAGCTTTACTCCTAAAATTGCAGTAAGCAACTTTCTCTCACTGAGAAAGAAGCTTTTCAGCATCTGTGGCCTTGAATTCGCTTCATTTGCTTCATTGCACTGACAGAGCATTTAATGTTCTAAATAAGCTTTAACTAGTGATTCTGAGCATTGAAGGTCTAACATAACTTGCAATTGGAAAAAAGCTTTGACCCATGAAAATCTGTTTTCTGCATTGGAAATAACATTTTATTTCATGAGAAATAAACATGTCTCAAGTACAGAAGCTTTACTCTTAAAATTGCACTGAGCAACTTTCTCTCACTGAGAAAGAAGTTTTCAGCATCTGTGGCCTTGAATTCTCTTTATGTGCTTAATTGCTCTAACACAGTATTACAAAGCATGTAGTGTTCTTATGAGCTCTAAACTAGTGATTCTGAGCATCAGAACAGAAACATGTATGAAGTACAGAAGCTTTACTCTTAAAATTCCATCAACCAACGTTGTCTTACTGAGAAAGAAGCTTTTCAGCATCTGAGGCCTCGAATTCTCTTCATTTGCACTAACACAGCATGTAGTTTTCTTAGAAGCTCTAAACTAGTGTTTCTGAGCATTGAAGTTCTAACATAACTTGCAATGGAAAAAAGCTCTAGCACATGAAAATCTATCTTCTACATTGCTAGTAACATTTCATTTCATGAGAAAGATACATCTTTCATGTACTTGAGCTTTACTCTTAAAATTGCATTATCCAACTTTCTGTCACTATGAAAGAAGCTTTTCAGCATCTGTGGCCTTGAATTCTCTTTTATTTGCTTAATTGCTCTAACACAGCATTACACAGCATTTAGTGTTTTTAGAAGCTCTAAACTAGTAATACTAAGCTTTGAAGCTCAAACAGAATTTGCAATGGATAAAAGCTCTAGCGCATGAATATCTTTCTTCTGCACTGCAAATGACATTTCATTTCATGATAAAGAAACATATCTCATGTACTGAATCTTTGCTCTTAAAATTGCATTATGCAACTTTCTCTCAATGAGAAAGAAGCTTTTCAGCATCTGTGGCCTTGAATTCGCTTCATTTCCTTAATTGCACTAACCCAGCACTACACAGCATTTAGTGTTCTTAGAAGCTCTAAACTAGTAATTCTGAGCATTGAAGCTCTAACAAAACTTGCTCTGCAAAAAAGCTCTAACACATGAAAATCTTTCATCTGCATTGCAAATAACATTTCATTTCATGACAACGAAACATGTCTCATGTACTGAATCTTTGCTCTTATAATTGCATTAAGCAACTTTCTCTCACTGAGAAAGGATCTTTTCAGCATCTGTGGTCTTGAATTCTCTTCATTTGCTTAATTGCACTAACCCAGCACTACACAGCATTTAGTGTTCTTAGAAGCTCTAAACTAGTAATTCTGAGCACTGAAGCTCGAACATAACTTGTAATGGAAAAAAGCTCTAACGCATGAAAATCTGTCTTCTGCATTGCAAATAACATTTCCTTTCATGAGAAAGACAAATGTCTCATGTACTGAAGCTTTACTCTTAAAATTGCATTAAGCAACTTTCTCTCAATGAGAAAGAAGCTTTTTAGCATCTGTGGCCTTGAATTCGCTTCATTTCCTTAATTGCACTAACCCAGCACTACACAGCATTTAGTGTTCTGAGAAGCTCTAAACTAGTAATTCTGAGCATTGAAGCTCTAACAAAACTTGCTCTGCAAAAAAGCTCTAACACATGAAAATCTTTCATCTGCATTGCAAATAACATTTCATTTCATGACAACGAAACATGTCTCATGTACTGAATCTTTGCTCTTATAATTGCATTAAGCAACTTTTTCTCACTGAGAAAGAATCTTTTCAGCATCTGTGGTCTTGAATTCTCTTCATTTGCTTAATTGCACTAACCCAGCACTACACAGCATTTAGTGTGCTTAGAAGCTCTAATCTAGTAATTCTGAGCATTGAAGGTGTAACATAACTTGCAATTGGAAAAAAGCTCTAACGCATGAAAATCTGTCTTCTGCATTGCAAATAACATTTCATTTCATGAGAAAGAAACATGTCTCAAGTACAGAAGCTTTACTCCTAAAATTGCAGTAAGCAACTTTCTCTCACTGAGAAAGAAGCTTTTCAGGATCTGTGGCCTTGAATTCGCTTCATTTGCTTCATTGCACTGACAGAGCATTTAATGTTCTAAATAAGCTTTAACTAGTGATTCTGAGCATTGAAGCTCGAACATAACTTGCAATGGAAAAAAGCTCTAACGCATGAAAATCTGTCTTCTGCATTGCAAATAACATTTCCTTTCATGAGAAAGACACATGTCTCATGTACTGAAGCTATACTCTTAAAATTGCATTAAGCAACTTTCCCTCACTGAGAAAGAAGCTTTTCAGCATCTGTGGCCTTGAATTCTCTTTATGTGCTTAATTGCTCTGACACAGTTTTACACAGCATGTAGTGTTCTTCTGAGCGCTAAACTAGTGATTCTGAACATTGAAGCTCTAACAAAACTTGCTCTGCAAAAAAGCTCTAACGCATGAAAATCTGTCTTCTGCATTGCAAATAACATTTCATTTCATGAGAAAGAAACATGTCTCAAGCACAGAATCTTTACTCTTGAAACTGCATGAAGCAACTTTCTCTCTCTGAGAAAGAACCTTTTCAGCATCTGTGACCTTGAATTCTCTTCATTTGCTTAATTGCACTAACCCAGCACTACACAGCATTTAGTGTGCTTAGAAGCTCTAAACTAGTAATTCTGAGCATTGAAGCTCTAACAAAACTTGATCTGCAAAAAAGCTCTAATACATGAAAATCTTTCATCTGCATTTTAAATATTTCATTTCATGAAAAAGAAACATGTCTCAGGCAAAGAAGCTTTACTCTTAAATTTGCATTAAGCAACTTTCTCTCACTGAGAAAGAAACTTTTCAGCATCTGTGGCCTTGAATTCTCTTTATGTGCTTAATTGCTCTAACACAGTATTACAAAGCATGTAGTGTTCTTATGAGCTCTAAACTAGTGATTCTGAGCATCAGAACAGAAACATGTATGAAGTACAGAAGCTTTACTCTTAAAATTCCATCAACCAACGTTGTCTTACTGAGAAAGAAGCTTTTCAGCATCTGAGGCCTCGAATTCTCTTCATTTGCACTAACACAGCATGTAGTTTTCTTAGAAGCTCTAAACTAGTGATTCTGAGCATTGAAGTTCTAACATAACTTGCAATGGAAAAAAGCTCTAGCACATGAAAATCTATCTTCTACATTGCTAGTAACATTTCATTTCATGAGAAAGATACATCTTTCATGTACTTGAGCTTTACTCTTAAAATTGCATTATCCAACTTTCTGTCACTATGAAAGAAGCTTTTCAGCATCTGTGGCCTTGAATTCTCTTTTATTTGCTTAATTGCTCTAACACAGCATTACACAGCATTTAGTGTTTTTAGAAGCTCTAAACTAGTAATTCTGAGCATTGAAGCTCTAACAAAACTTGCTCTGCAAAAAAGCTCTAACACATGAAAATCTTTCATCTGCATTGCAAATAACATTTCATTTCATGACAACGAAACATGTCTCATGTACTGAATCTTTGCTCTTATAATTGCATTAAGCAACTTTCTCTCACTGAGAAAGAATCTTTTCAGCATCTGTGGTCTTGAATTCTATTCATTTGCTTAATTGCACTAACCCAGCACTACACAGCATTTAGTGTTCTTAGAAGCTCTAAACTAGTAATTCTGAGCACTGAAGCTCGAACATAACTTGCAATGGAAAAAAGCTCTAACGCATTAAAATCTGTCTTCTGCATTGCAAATAACATTTCCTTTCATGAGAAAGACAAATGTCTCATGTACTGAAGCTTTACTCTTAAAATTGCATTAAGCAACTTTCTCTCAATGAGAAAGAAGCTTTTCAGCATCTGTGGCCTTGAATTCGCTTCATTTCCTTAATTGCACTAACCCAGCACTACACAGCATTTAGTGTTCTTAGAAGCTCTAAACTAGTAATTCTGAGCATTGAAGCTCTAACAAAACTTGCTCTGCAAAAAAGCTCTAACACATGAAAATCTTTCATCTGCATTGCAAATAACATTTCATTTCATGACAACGAAACATGTCTCATGTACTGAATCTTTGCTCTTATAATTGCATTAAGCAACTTTCTCTCACTGAGAAAGAATCTTTTCAGCATCTGTGGTCTTGAATTCTCTTCATTTGCTTAATTGCACTAACCCAGCACTACACAGCATTTAGTGTGCTTAGAAGCTCTAAACTAGTAATTCTGAGCATTGAAGGTCTAACATAACTTGCAATTGGAAAAAAGCTCTAACGCATGAAAATCTGTCTTCTGCATTGCAAATAACATTTCATTTCATGAGAAAGAAACATGTCTCAAGTACAGAAGCTTTACTCCTAAAATTGCAGTAAGCAACTTTCTCTCACTGAGAAAGAAGCTTTTCAGGATCTGTGGCCTTGAATTCGCTTCATTTGCTTCATTGCACTGACAGAGCATTTAATGTTCTAAATAAGCTTTAACTAGTGATTCTGAGCATTGAAGCTCGAACATAACTTGCAATGGAAAAAAGCTCTAACGCATGAAAATCTGTCTTTTGCATTGCAAATAACATTTCCTTTCATGAGAAAGACACATGTCTCATGTACTGAAGCTTTACTCTTAAAATTGCATTAAGCAACTTTCCCTCACTGAGAAAGAAGCTTTTCAGCATCTGTGGCCTTGAATTCTCTTTATGTGCTTAATTGCTGTGACACAGTTTTACACAGCATGTAGTGTTCTTCTGAGCGCTAAACTAGTGATTCTGAACATTGAAGCTCTAACAAAACTTGCTCTGCAAAAAAGCTCTAACGCATGAAAATCTGTCTTCTGCATTGCAAGTAACATTTCATTTCATGAGAAAGAAACATGTCTCAAGCACAGAAGCTTTACTCTTGAAACTGCATGAAGCAACTTTCTCTCTCTGAGAAAGAACCTTTTCAGCATCTGTGACCTTGAATTCTCTTCATTTGCTTAATTGCACTAACCCAGCACTACACAGCATTTAGTGTGCTTAGAAGCTCTAAACTAGTAATTCTGAGCATTGAAGCTCTAACAAAACTTGATCTGCAAAAAAGCTCTAATACATGAAAATCTTTTATCTGCATTTTAAATATTTCATTTCATGAAAAAGAAACATGTCTCAGGCAAAGAAGCTTTACTCTTAAATTTGCATTAAGCAACTTTCTCTCACTGAGAAAGAAACTTTTCAGCATCTGTGGCCTTGAATTCTCTTTATGTGCTTAATTGCTCTAACACAGTATTACAAAGCATGTAGTGTTCTTATGAGCTCTAAACTAGTGATTCTGAGCATCAGAACAGAAACATGTATGAAGTACAGAAGCTTTACTCTTAAAATTCCATCAACCAACGTTGTCTTACTGAGAAAGAAGCTTTTCAGCATCTGAGGCCTCGAATTCTCTTCATTTGCACTAACACAGCATGTAGTTTTCTTAGAAGCTCTAAACTAGTGATTCTGAGCATTGAAGTTCTAACATAACTTGCAATGGAAAAAAGCTCTAGCACATGAAAATCTATCTTCTACATTGCTAGTAACATTTCATTTCATGAGAAAGATACATCTTTCATGTACTTGAGCTTTACTCTTAAAATTGCATTATCCAACTTTCTGTCACTATGAAAGAAGCTTTTCAGCATCTGTGGCCTTGAATTCTCTTTTATTTGCTTAATTGCTCTAACACAGCATTACACAGCATTTAGTGTTTTTAGAAGCTCTAAACTAGTAATTCTGAGCATTGAAGCTCTAACAAAACTTGCTCTGCAAAAAAGCTCTAACACATGAAAATCTTTCATCTGCATTGCAAATAACATTTCATTTCATGACAACGAAACATGTCTCATGTACTGAATCTTTGCTCTTATAATTGCATTAAGCAACTTTCTCTCACTGAGAAAGAATCTTTTCAGCATCTGTGGTCTTGAATTCTCTTCATTTGCTTAATTGCACTAACCCAGCACTACACAGCATTTAGTGTTCTTAGAAGCTCTAAACTAGTAATTCTGAGCACTGAAGCTCGAACATAACTTGCAATGGAAAAAAGCTCTAACGCATTAAAATCTGTCTTCTGCATTGCAAATAACATTTCCTTTCATGAGAAAGACAAATGTCTCATGTACTGAAGCTTTACTCTTAAAATTGCATTAAGCAACTTTCTCTCAATGAGAAAGAAGCTTTTCAGCATCTGTGGCCTTGAATTCGCTTCATTTCCTTAATTGCACTAACCCAGCACTACACAGCATTTAGTGTTCTTAGAAGCTCTAAACTAGTAATTCTGAGCATTGAAGCTCTAACAAAACTTGCTCTGCAAAAAAGCTCTAACACATGAAAATCTTTCATCTGCATTGCAAATAACATTTCATTTCATGACAACGAAACATGTCTCATGTACTGAATCTTTGCTCTTATAATTGCATTAAGCAACTTTCTCTCACTGAGAAAGAATCTTTTCAGCATCTGTGGTCTTGAATTCTCTTCATTTGCTTAATTGCACTAACCCAGCACTACACAGCATTTAGTGTGCTTAGAAGCTCTAAACTAGTAATTCTGAGCATTGAAGGTCTAACATAACTTGCAATTGGAAAAAAGCTCTAACGCATGAAAATCTGTCTTCTGCATTGCAAATAACATTTCATTTCATGAGAAAGAAACATGTCTCAAGTACAGAAGCTTTACTCCTAAAATTGCAGTAAGCAACTTTCTCTCACTGAGAAAGAAGCTTTTCAGGATCTGTGGCCTTGAATTCGCTTCATTTGCTTCATTGCACTGACAGAGCATTTAATGTTCTAAATAAGCTTTAACTAGTGATTCTGAGCATTGAAGCTCGAACATAACTTGCAATGGAAAAAAGCTCTAACGCATGAAAATCTGTCTTCTGCATTGCAAATAACATTTCCTTTCATGAGAAAGACACATGTCTCATGTACTGAAGCTTTACTCTTAAAATTGCATTAAGCAACTTTCCCTCACTGAGAAAGAAGCTTTTCAGCATCTGTGGCCTTGAATTCTCTTTATGTGCTTAATTGCTCTGACACAGTTTTACACAGCATGTAGTGTTCTTCTGAGCGCTAAACTAGTGATTCTGAGCATTGAAGCTCTAACAAAACTTGCTCTGCAAAAAAGCTCTAACGCATGAAAATCTGTCTTCTGCATTGCAAATAACATTTCATTTCATGAGAAAGAAACATGTCTCAAGCACAGAAGCTTTACTCTTGAAACTGCATGAAGCAACTTTCTCTCTCTGAGAAAGAACCTTTTCAGCATCTGTGACCTTGAATTCTCTTCATTTGCTTAATTGCACTAACCCAGCACTACACAGCATTTAGTGTGCTTAGAAGCTCTAAACTAGTAATTCTGAGCATTGAAGCTCTAACAAAACTTGATCTGCAAAAAAGCTCTAATACATGAAAATCTTTCATCTGCATTTTAAATATTTCATTTCATGAAAAAGAAACATGTCTCAGGCAAAGAAGCTTTACTCTTAAATTTGCATTAAGTAACTTTCTCTCACTGAGAAAGAAACTTTTCAGCATCTGTGGCCTTGAATTCTCTTTATGTGCTTAATTGCTCTAACACAGTATTACAAAGCATGTAGTGTTCTTATGAGCTCTAAACTAGTGATTCTGAGCATCAGAACAGAAACATGTATGAAGTACAGAAGCTTTACTCTTAAAATTCCATCAACCAACGTTGTCTTACTGAGAAAGAAGCTTTTCAGCATCTGAGGCCTCGAATTCTCTTCATTTGCACTAACACAGCATATAGTTTTCTTAGAAGCTCTAAACTAGTGATTCTGAGCATTGAAGTTCTAACATAACTTGCAATGGAAAAAAGCTCTAGCACATGAAAATCTATCTTCTACATTGCTAGTAACATTTCATTTCATGAGAAAGATACATCTTTCATGTACTTGAGCTTTACTCTTAAAATTGCATTATCCAACTTTCTGTCACTATGAAAGAAGCTTTTCAGCATCTGTGGCCTTGAATTCTCTTTTATTTGCTTAATTGCTCTAACACAGCATTACACAGCATTTAGTGTTTTTAGAAGCTCTAAACTAGTAATACTAAGCTTTGAAGCTCAAACAGAATTTGCAATGGATAAAAGCTCTAGCGCATGAATATCTTTCTTCTGCACTGCAAATGACATTTCATTTCATGATAAAGAAACATATCTAATGTACTGAATCTTTGCTCTTAAAATTGCATTATGCAACTTTCTCTCAATGAGAAAGAAGCTTTTCAGCATCTGTGGCCTTGAATTCGCTTCATTTCCTTAATTGCACTAACCCAGCACTACACAGCATTTAGTGTTCTTAGAAGCTCTAAACTAGTAATTCTGAGCATTGAAGCTCTAACAAAACTTGCTCTGCAAAAAAGCTCTAACACATGAAAATCTTTCATCTGCATTGCAAATAACATTTCATTTCATGACAACGAAACATGTCTCATGTACTGAATCTTTGCTCTTATAATTGCATTAAGCAACTTTCTCTGACTGAGAAAGAATCTTTTCAGCATCTGTGGTCTTGAATTCTCTTCATTTGCTTAATTGCACTAACCCAGCACTACACAGCATTTAGTGTTCTTAGAAGCTCTAAACTAGTAATTCTGAGCACTGAAGCTCGAACATAACTTGCAATGGAAAAAAGCTCTAACGCATTAAAATCTGTCTTCTGCATTGCAAATAACATTTCCTTTCATGAGAAAGACAAATGTCTCATGTACTGAAGCTTTACTCTTAAAATTGCATTAAGCAACTTTCTCTCAATGAGAAAGAAGCTTTTCAGCATCTGTGGCCTTGAATTCGCTTCATTTCCTTAATTGCACTAACCCAGCACTACACAGCATTTAGTGTGCTTAGAAGCTCTAAACTAGTAATTCTGAGCATTGAAGGTCTAACATAACTTGCAATTGGAAAAAAGCTCTAACGCATGAAAATCTGTCTTCTGCATTGCAAATAACATTTCATTTCATGAGAAAGAAACATGTCTCAAGTACAGAAGCTTTACTCCTAAAATTGCAGTAAGCAACTTTCTCTCACTGAGAAAGAAGCTTTTCAGGATCTGTGGCCTTGAATTCGCTTCATTTGCTTCATTGCACTGACAGAGCATTTAATGTTCTAAATAAGCTTTAACTAGTGATTCTGAGCATTGAAGCTCGAACATAACTTGCAATGGAAAAAAGCTCTAACGCATGAAAATCTGTCTTCTGCATTGCAAATAACATTTCCTTTCATGAGAAAGACACATGTCTCATGTACTGAAGCTTTACTCTTAAAATTGCATTAAGCAACTTTCCCTCACTGAGAAAGAAGCTTTTCAGCATCTGTGGCCTTGAATTCTCTTTATGTGCTTAATTGCTCTGACACAGTTTTACACAGCATGTAGTGTTCTTCTGAGCGCTAAACTAGTGATTCTGAGCATTGAAGCTCTAACAAAACTTGCTCTGCAAAAAAGCTCTAACGCATGAAAATCTGTCTTCTGCATTGCAAATAACCTTTCATTTCATGAGAAAGAAACATGTCTCAAGCACAGAAGCTTTACTCTTGAAACTGCATGAAGCAACTTTCTCTCTCTGAGAAAGAACCTTTTCAGCATCTGTGACCTTGAATTCTCTTCATTTGCTTAATTGCACTAACCCAGCACTACACAGCATTTAGTGTGCTTAGAAGCTCTAAACTAGTAATTCTGAGCATTGAAGCTCTAACAAAACTTGATCTGCAAAAAAGCTCTAATACATGAAAATCTTTCATCTGCATTTTAAATATTTCATTTCATGAAAAAGAAACATGTCTCAGGCAAAGAAGCTTTACTCTTAAATTTGCATTAAGCAACTTTCTCTCACTGAGTAAGAAACTTTTCAGCATCTGTGGCCTTGAATTCTCTTTATGTGCTTAATTGCTCTAACACAGTATTACAAAGCATGTAGTGTTCTTTTGAGCTCTAAACTAGTGATTCTGAGCATCAGAACAGAAACATGTATGAAGTACAGAAGCTTTACTCTTAAAATTCCATCAACCAACGTTGTCTTACTGAGAAAGAAGCTTTTCAGCATCTGAGGCCTCGAATTCTCTTCATTTGCACTAACACAGCATGTAGTTTTCTTAGAAGCTCTAAACTAGTGATTCTGAGCATTGAAGTTCTAACATAACTTGCAATGGAAAAAAGCTCTAGCACATGAAAATCTATCTTCTACATTGCTAGTAACATTTCATTTCATGAGAAAGATACATCTTTCATGTACTTGAGCTTTACTCTTAAAATTGCATTATCCAACTTTCTGTCACTATGAAAGAAGCTTTTCAGCATCTGTGGCCTTGAATTCTCTTTTATTTGCTTAATTGCTCTAACACAGCATTACACAGCATTTAGTGTTTTTAGAAGCTCTAAACTAGTAATACTAAGCTTTGAAGCTCAAACAGAATTTGCAATGGATAAAAGCTCTAGCGCATGAATATCTTTCTTCTGCACTGCAAATGACATTTCATTTCATGATAAAGAAACATATCTCATGTACTGAATCTTTGCTCTTAAAATTGCATTATGCAACTTTCTCTCAATGAGAAAGAAGCTTTTCAGCATCTGTGGCCTTGAATTCGCTTCATTTCCTTAATTGCACTAACCCAGCACTACACAGCATTTAGTGTTCTTAGAAGCTCTAAACTAGTAATTCTGAGCATTGAAGCTCTAACAAAACTTGCTCTGCAAAAAAGCTCTAACACATGAAAATCTTTCATCTGCATTGCAAATAACATTTCATTTCATGACAACGAAACATGTCTCATGTACTGAATCTTTGCTCTTATAATTGCATTAAGCAACTTTCTCTCACTGAGAAAGAATCTTTTCAGCATCTGTGGTCTTGAATTCTCTTCATTTGCTTAATTGCACTAACCCAGCACTACACAGCATTTAGTGTGCTTAGAAGCTCTAAACTAGTAATTCTGAGCATTGAAGGTCTAACATAACTTGCAATTGGAAAAAAGCTCTAACGCATGAAAATCTGTCTTCTGCATTGCAAATAACATTTCATTTCATGAGAAAGAAACATGTCTCAAGTACAGAAGCTTTACTCCTAAAATTGCAGTAAGCAACTTTCTCTCACTGAGAAAGAAGCTTTTCAGGATCTGTGGCCTTGAATTCGCTTCATTTGCTTCATTGCACTGACAGAGCATTTAATGTTCTAAATAAGCTTTAACTAGTGATTCTGAGCATTGAAGCTCGAACATAACTTGCAATGGAAAAAAGCTGTAACGCATGAAAATCTGTCTTCTGCATTGCAAATAACATTTCCTTTCATGAGAAAGACACATGTCTCATGTACTGAAGCTTTACTCTTAAAATTGCATTAAGCAACTTTCTCTCACTGAGAAAGAAGCTTTTCAGCATCTGCTGCCTTGAATTCTCTTTATGTGCTTAATTGCTCTGACACAGTTTTACACAGCATGTAGTGTTCTTCTGAGCGCTAAACTAGTGATTCTGAGCATTGAAGCTCTAACAAAACTTGCTCTGCAAAAAAGCTCTAACGCATGAAAATCTGTCTTCTGCATTGCAAATAACATTTCATTTCATGAGAAAGAAACATGTCTCAAGCACAGAAGCTTTACTCTTGAAACTGCATGAAGCAACTTTCTCTCTCTGAGAAAGAACCTTTTCAGCATCTGTGACCTTGAATTCTCTTCATTTGCTTAATTGCACTAACCCAGCACTACACAGCATTTAGTGTGCTTAGAAGCTCTAAACTAGTAATTCTGAGCATTGAAGCTCTAACAAAACTTGATCTGCAAAAAAGCTCTAATACATGAAAATCTTTCATCTGCATTTTAAATATTTCATTTCATGAAAAAGAAACATGTCTCAGGCAAAGAAGCTTTACTCTTAAATTTGCATTAAGCAACTTTCTCTCACTGAGAAAGAAACTTTTCAGCATCTGTGGCCTTGAATTCTCTTCATTTGCTTAGTTGCACAAACAAAGCATTTAGTGTTCTTAGAAGCTCTAAACTAGTAATTCTGAGCACTGAAGCTCGAACATAACTTGCAATGGAAAAAAGCTCTAACGCATGAAAATCTGTCTTCTGTATTACAAATAACATTTCCTTTCATGAGAAAGACACATGTCTCATGTACTGAAGCTTTACTCTTAAAATTGCATTAAGCAACTTTCCCTCACTGAGAAAGAAGCTTTTCAGCATCTGTGGCCTTGAATTCTCTTTATGTGCTTAATTGCTCTGACACAGTTTTACACAGCATGTAGTGGTCTTCTGAGCGCTAAACTAGTGATTCTGAGCATTGAAGCTCTAACAAGACTTGCTCTGCAAAAAAGCTCTAACGCATGAAAATCTGTCTTCTGCATTGCAAATAACATTTCATTTCATGAGAAAGAAACATGTCTCAAGTACAGAAGCTTTACTCCTAAACTTGCAGTAAGCAACTTTCTCTCACTGAGAAAGAAGCTTTTCAGCATCTGTGGCCTTTAATTCGCTTCATTTGCTTCATTGCACTGACAGAGCATTTAATGTTCTAATAAGCTTTAACTAGTTATTCTGAGCATTGAAGGTCTAACATAACTTGCAATTGGAAAAAAGCTTTGACGCATGAAAATCTGTCTTCTGCATTGGAAATATTTCATTTCATGAGAAAGAAACATATCTCAAGCACAGAAACTTTACTCTTGAAACTGCATGAAACAACTTTCTCTCACTGAGAAAGAAGTTTTCAGCATCTGTGGCCTTGAATTCTCTTTATGTGCTTAATTGCTCTAACACAGTATTACAAAGCATGTAGTGTTCTTATGAGCTCTAAACTAGTGATTCTGAGCATTGAAGCTCTAACATAACTTGCTCATGCAAAAAAGCTCTAACACATGAAAATCTATCTTCTGCATTGCTAGTAACATTTCATTTCATGAGAAAGATACATCTTTCATGTACTTGAGCTTTACTCTTAAAATTGCATTAATCAACTTTCTCTCACTGAGAAAGATGCTTTTCAGCATCTGTGGCCTTGAATTCTCTTTATGTGCATAATTGCTCTGACACAGTATTACACAGTATGTAGTGTTCTTATGAGTGCTAAACTAGTCATTCTGAGCATTGAAGCTCAAACATTACCTGCAATGGAAAAAAGCTCTGACGCATGAAAATCTGTCTTCTGCATTGTAAATAACATTTCATTTCATGAGAAAGAAACATGTCTCAAGCACAGAAGCTTTACTCTTGAAACTGCATGAAGCAACTTTCTCTCTCTGAGAAAGAACCTTTTCAGCATCTGTGACCTTGAATTCTCTTCATTTGCTTAATTGCACTAACCCAGCACTACACAGCATTTAGTGTGCTTAGAAGCTCTAAACTAGTAATTCTGAGCATTGAAGCTCTAACAAAACTTGCTCTGCAAAACAGCTCTAACGCATGAAAATCTGTCTTCTGCATTGCAAATAACATTTCATTTCATGAGAAAGAAACATGTCTCAAGTACAGAAGCTTTACTTCTAAAATTGCAGTAAGCAACTTTCTCTCACTGAGAAAGAAGCTTTTCAGCATCTGTGGCCTTGAATTCGCTTAATTTGCTTCATTGCACTGACAGAGCATTTAATGTTCTAATAAGCTTTAACTAGTGATTCTTAGCATTGTAGGTCTAACATAACTTGCAATTGGAAAAAAGCTTTGACGCATGAAAATCTGTCTTCTGCATTGGAAATAACAGTTCATTTCATGAGAAATAAACATGTCTCAAGTATAGAAGCTTTACTCTTAAAATTGCACTGAGCAACTTTCTCTCTCTGAGAAAGAACTTTTTCAGCATCTGTGACCTTGAATTCTCTTCATTTGCTTAATTGCACTAACCCAGCACTACACAGCATGTAGTGTGCTTAGAAGCTCTAAACTAGTAATTCTGAGCATTGAAGCTCTAATAAAACTTGCTCTGCAAAACAGCTCTAACGCATGAAAATCTGTCTTCAGCATTGCAAATAACATTTCATTTCATGAGAAAGAAACATGTCTCAAGTACAGAAGCTTTACTCCTAAAATTGCAGTAAGCAACTTTCTCTCACTGAGAAAGAAGCTTTTCAGCATCTGTGGCCTTGAATTGGCTTAATTTGCTTCATTGCACTGACAGAGCATTTAATGTTCTAATAAGCTTTAACTAGTGATTCTGAGCATTGAAGGTCTAACATAACTTGCAATTGGAAAAAAGCTTTGACGCATGAAAATCTGTCTTCTGCATTGGAAATAACATTTCATTTCATGAGAAATAAACATGTCTCAAGTACAGAAGCTTTACTCTTAAAATTGCACTGAGCAACTTTCTCTCACTGAGAAAGAAGTTTTCAGCATCTGTGGCCTTGAATTCTCTTTATGTGCATAATTGCTCTGACACAGTATTACACAGCATGTAGTGTTCTTATGAGTGCTAAACTAGTCATTCTGAGCATTGAAGCTCAAACATTACCTGCAATGGAAAAAAAGCTCTGACGCATGAAAATCTGTCTTCTGCATTGTAAATAACATTTCATTTCATGAGAAAGAAACATGTCTCAAGCACAGAAGCTTTACTCTTGAAACTGCATGAAGAAACTTTCTCTCTCTGAGAAAGAACCTTTTCAGCATCTGTGACCTTGAATTCTCTTCATTTGCTTAATTGCACTAACCCAGCACTACACAGCATTTAGTGTTCTTAGAAGCTCTAAATTAGTAATTCTGAGCATTGAAGCTCTAACAAAACTTGATCTGCAAAAAAGCTCTAATACATGAAAATCTTTCATCTGCATTTTAAATATTTCATTTCATGAAAAAGAAACATGTCTCAGGCAAAGAAGCTTTACTCTTAAAATTGCATTAAGCAACTTTCTCTCACTGAGAAAGAAGCTTTTCAGCATCTGTGGCCTTGAATTCTCTTCATTTGCTTAGTTGCACAAACAAAGCATTTAGTGTTCTTAGAAGCTCTAAACTAGTAATTCTGAGCACTGAAGCTCGAACATAACTTGCAATGGAAAAAAGCTCTAACGCATGAAAATCTGTCTTCTGCATTGCAAATAACATTTCCTTTCATGAGAAAGACACATGTCTCATGTACTGAAGCTTTACTCTTAAAATTGCATTAAGCAACTTTCCCTCACTGAGAAAGAAGCTTTTCAGCATCTGTGGCCTTGAATTCTCTTTATGTGCTTAATTGCTCTGACACAGTATTACACAGCATGTAGTGTTCTTCTGAGCGCTAAACTAGTGATTCTGAGCATTGAAGCTCTAACAAGACTTGCTCTGCAAAAAAGCTCTAACGCATGAAAATCTGTCTTCTGCATTGCAAATAACATTTCATTTCATGAGAAAGAAACATGTCTCAAGTACGGAAGCTTTACTCCTAAAATTGCAGTAAGCAACTTTCTCTCACTGAGAAAGAAGCTTTTCAGCATCTGTGGCCTTTAATTCGCTTCATTTGCTTCATTGCACTGACAGAGCATTTAATGTTCTAATAAGCTTTAACTAGTGATTCTGAGCATTGAAGGTCTAACATAACTTGCAATTGGAAAAAAGCTTTGACGCATGAAAATCTGTCTTCTGCATTGGAAATAACATTTCATTTCATGAGAAAGAAACATATCTCAAGCACAGAAACTTTACTCTTGAAACTGCATGAAACAACTTTCTCTCACTGAGAAAGAAGTTTTCAGCATCTGTGGCCTTGAATTCTCTTTATGTGCTTAATTGCTCTAACACAGTATTACAAAGCATGTAGTGTTCTTATGAGCTCTAAACTAGTGATTCTGAGCATTGAAGCTCTAACATAACTTGCTCATGCAAAAAAGCTCTAACACATGAAAATCTATCTTCTGCATTGCTAGTAACATTTCATTTCATGAGAAAGATACATCTTTCATGTACTTGAGCTTTACTCTTAAAATTGCATTAATCAACTTTCTCTCACTGAGAAAGATGCTTTTCAGCATCTGTGGCCTTGAATTCTCTTTATGTGCATAATTGCTCTGACACAGTATTACACAGCATGTAGTGTTCTTATGAGTGCTAAACTAGTCATTCTGAGCATTGAAGCTCAAACATTACCTGCAATGGAAAAAAGCTCTGACGCATGAAAATCTGTCTTCTGCATTGTAAATAACATTTCATTTCATGAGAAAGAAACATGTCTCAAGCACAGAAGCTTTACTCTTGAAACTGCATGAAGCAACTTTCTCTCTCTGAGAAAGAACCTTTTCAGCATCTGTGACCTTGAATTCTCTTCATTTGCTTAATTGCACTAACCCAGCACTACACAGCATTTAGTGTGCTTAGAAGCTCTAAACTAGTAATTCTGAGCATTGAAGCTCTAACAAAACTTGCTCTGCAAAACAGCTCTAACGCATGAAAATCTGTCTTCTGCATTGCAAATAACATTTCATTTCATGAGAAAGAAACATGTCTCAAGTACAGAAGCTTTACTCCTAAAATTGCAGTAAGCAACTTTCTCTCACTGAGAAAGAAGCTTTTCAGCATCTGTGGCCTTGAATTCGCTTAATTTGCTTCATTGCACTGACAGAGCATTTAATGTTCTAATAAGCTTTAACTAGTGATTCTTAGCATTGTAGGTCTAACATAACTTGCACTTGGAAAAAAGCTTTGACGCATGAAAATCTGTCTTCTGCATTGGAAATAACATTTCATTTCATGAGAAATAAACATGTCTCAAGTATAGAAGCTTTACTCTTAAAATTGCACTGAGCAACTTTCTCTCACTGAGAAAGAAGTTTTCAGCATCTGTGGCCTTGAATTCTCTTTATGTGCTTAATTGCTCTAACACAGTATTACAAAGCATATAGTGTTCTTATGAGCTCTAAACTAGTGATTCTGAGCATTGAAGCTCTAACATAACTTGCTCATGCAAAAAAGCTCTAACACATGAAAATCTATCTTCTGCATTGCTAGTAACATTTCATTTCATGAGAAAGATACATCTTTCATGTACTTGAGCTGTACTCTTAAAATTGCATTAACCAACTTTCTCTCACTGAGAAAGATGCTTTTCAGCATCTGTGGCCTTGAATTCTCTTTATGTGCATAATTGCTCTGACACAGTATTACACAGCATGTAGTGTTCTTATGAGTGCTAAACTAGTCATTCTGAGCATTGAAGCTCAAACATTACCTGCAATGGAAAAAAGCTCTGACGCATGAAAATCTGTCTTCTGCATTGTAAATAACATTTCATTTCATGACAAAGAAACATGTCTCAAGCACAGAAGCTTTACTCTTGAAACTGCATGAAGCAACTTTCTCTCTCTGAGAAAGAACTTTTTCAGCATCTGTGACCTTGAATTCTCTTCATTTGCTTAATTGCACTAACCCAGCACTACACAGCATTTAGTGTGCTTAGAAGCTCTAAACTAGTAATTCTGAGCATTGAAGCTCTAATAAAACTTGCTCTGCAAAACAGCTCTAACGCATGAAAATCTGTCTTCTGCATTGCAAATAACATTTCATTTCATGAGAAAGAAACATGTCTCAAGTACAGAAGCTTTACTCCTAAAATTGCATTAAGCAACTTTCTCTCACTGAGAAAGAAGCTTTTCAGCATCTGTGGCCTTGAATTGGCTTAATTTGCTTCATTGCACTGACAGAGCATTTAATGTTCTAATAAGCTTTAACTAGTGATTCTGAGCATTGAAGGTCTAACATAACTTGCAATTGGAAAAAAGCTTTGACGCATGAAAATCTGTCTTCTGCATTGGAAATAACATTTCATTTCATGAGAAATAAACATGTCTCAAGTACAGAAGCTTTACTCTTAAAATTGCACTGAGCAACTTTCTCTCACTGAGAAAGAAGTTTTCAGCATCTGTGGCCTTGAATTCTCTTTATGTGCATAATTGCTCTGACACAGTATTACACAGCATGTAGTGTTGTTATGAGTGCTAAACTAGTCATTCTGAGCATTGAAGCTCAAACATTACCTGCAATGGAAAAAAAGCTCTGACGCATGAAAATCTGTCTTCTGCATTGTAAATAACATTTCATTTCATGAGAAAGAAACATGTCTCAAGCACAGAAGCTTTACTCTTGAAACTGCATGAAGCAACTTTCTCTCTCTGAGAAAGAACCTTTTCAGCATCTGTGACCTTGAATTCTCTTCATTTGCTTAATTGCACTAACCCAGCACTACACAGCATTTAGTGTTCTTAGAAGCTCTAAATTAGTAATTCTGAGCATTGAAGCTCTAACAAAACTTGATCTGCAAAAAAGCTCTAATACATGAAAATCTTTCATCTGCATTTTAAATATTTCATTTCATGAAAAAGAAACATGTCTCAGGCAAAGAAGCTTTACTCTTAAAATTGCATTAAGCAACTTTCTCTCACTGAGAAAGAAGCTTTTCAGCATCTGTGGCCTTGAATTCTCTTCATTTGCTTCATTGCACTGACAGAGCATTTAATGTTCTAATAAGCTTTAACTAGTGATTCTGAGCATTGAAGGTCTAACATAACTTGCAATGGAAAAAAGCTCTAACGCATGAAAATCTGTCTTCTGCATTGCAAATAACATTTCATTTCATGAGAAAGAAATATGTCTCAAGTACAGAAGCTTTACTCCTAAAATTTCAGTAAGCAACTTTCTCTCACTGAGAAAGAAGCTTTTCAGCATCTGTGGCCTTGAATTCGCTTCATTTGCTTCATTGCACTGACAGAGCATTTAATGTTCTAATAAGCTTTAACTAGTGATTCTGAGCATTGAAGGTCTAACATAACTTGCAATTGGAAAAAAGCTTTGACGCATGAAAATCTGTCTTCTGCATTGGAAATATTTCATTTCATGAGAAAGAAACATATCTCAAGCACAGAAACTTTACTCTTGAAACTGCATGAAACAACTTTCTCTCACTGAGAAAGAAGTTTTCAGCATCTGTGGCCTTGAATTCTCTTTATGTGCTTAATTGCTCTAACACAGTATTACAAAGCATGTAGTGTTCTTATGAGCTCTAAACTAGTGATTCTGAGCATTGAAGCTCTAACATAACTTGCTCATGCAAAAAAGCTCTAACACATGAAAATCTATCTTCTGCATTGCTAGTAACATTTCATTTCATGAGAAAGATACAACTTTCATGTACTTGAGCTTTACTCTTAAAATTGCATTAATCAACTTTCTCTCACTGAGAAAGATGCTTTTCAGCATCTGTGGCCTTGAATTCTCTTTATGTGCATAATTGCTCTGACACAGTATTACACAGCATGTAGTGTTCTTATGAGTGCTAAACTAGTCATTCTGAGCATTGAAGCTCAAACATTACCTGCAATGGAAAAAAGCTCTGACGCATGAAAATCTGTCTTCTGCATTGTAAATAACATTTCATTTCATGAGGAAGAAACATGTCTCAAGTACAGAAGCTTTACTCCTAAAATTGCAGTAAGCAACTTTCTCTCACTGAGAAAGAAGCTTTTCAGCATCTGTGGCCTTGAATTCGCTTAATTTGCTTCATTGCACTGACAGAGCATTTAATGTTCTAATAAGCTTTAACTAGTGATTCTTAGCATTGTAGGTCTAACATAACTTGCAATTGGAAAAAAGCTTTGACGCATGAAAATCTGTCTTCTGCATTGGAAATATTTCATTTCATGAGAAAGAAACATATCTCAAGCACAGAAACTTTACTCTTGAAACTGCATGAAACAACTTTCTCTCACTGAGAAAGAAGTTTTCAGCATCTGTGGCCTTGAATTCTCTTTATGTGCTTAATTGCTCTAACACAGTATTACAAAGCATGTAGTGTTCTTATGAGCTCTAAACTAGTGATTCTGAGCATTGAAGCTCTAACATAACTTGCTCATGCAAAAAAGCTCTAACACATGAAAATCTATCTTCTGCATTGCTAGTAACATTTCATTTCATGAGAAAGAAACATGTCTCAAGCACAGAAGCTTTACTCTTGAAACTGCATGAAGCAACTTTCTCTCTCTGAGAAAGAACCTTTTCAGCATCTGTGACCTTGAATTCTCTTCATTTGCTTAATTGCACTAACCCAGCACTACACAGCATTTAGTGTGCTTAGAAGCTCTAAACTAGTAATTCTGAGCATTGAAGCTCTAACAAAACTTGCTCTGCAAAACAGCTCTAACGCATGAAAATCTGTCTTCTGCATTGCAAATAACATTTCATTTCATGAGAAAGAAACATGTCTCAAGTACAGAAGCTTTACTCCTAAAATTTCAGTAAGCAACTTTCTCTCACTGAGAAAGAAGCTTTTCAGCATCTGTGGCCTTGAATTCGCTTCATTTGCTTCATTGCACTGACAGAGCATTTAATGTTCTAATAAGCTTTAACTAGTTATTCTGAGCATTGAAGGTCTAACATAACTTGCAATTGGAAAAAAGCTTTGACGCATGAAAATCTGTCTTCTGCATTGGAAATATTTCATTTCATGAGAAAGAAACATATCTCAAGCACAGAAACTTTACTCTTGAAACTGCATGAAACAACTTTCTCTCACTGAGAAAGAAGTTTTCAGCATCTGTGGCCTTGAATTCTCTTTATGTGCTTAATTGCTCTAACACAGTATTACAAAGCATGTAGTGTTCTTATGAGCTCTAAACTAGTGATTCTGAGCATTGAAGCTCTAACATAATTTGCTCATGCAAAAAAGCTCTAACACATGAAAATCTATCTTCTGCATTGCTAGTAACATTTCATTTCATGAGAAAGAAACATCTTTCATGTACTTGAGCTGTACTCTTAAAATTGCATTAACCAACTTTCTCTCACTGAGAAAGATGCTTTTCAGCATCTGTGGCCTTGAATTCTCTTTATGTGCATAATTGCTCTGACACAGTATTACACAGCATGTAGTGTTCTTATGAGTGCTAAACTAGTCATTCTGAGCATTGAAGCTCAAACATAACCTGCAATGGAAAAAAAGCTCTGACGCATGAAAATCTGTCTTCTGCATTGTAAATAACATTTCATTTCATGAGAAAGAAACATGTCTCAAGCACAGAAGCTTTACTCTTGAAACTGCATGAAGCAACTTTCTCTCTCTGAGAAAGAACCTTTTCAGCATCTGTGACCTTGAATTCTCTTCATTTGCTTAATTGCACTAACCCAGCACTACACAGCATTTAGTGTGCTTAGAAGCTCTAAACTAGTAATTCTGAGCATTGAAGCTCTAACAAAACTTGATCTGCAAAAAAGCTCTAATACATGAAAATCTTTCATCTGCATTTTAAATATTTCATTTCATGAAAAAGAAACATGTCTCAGGCAAAGAAGCTTTACTCTTAAATTTGCATTAAGCAACTTTCTCTCACTGAGAAAGAAACTTTTCAGCATCTGTGGCCTTGAATTCTCTTCATTTGCTTAGTTGCACAAACAAAGCATTTAGTGTTCTTAGAAGCTCTAAACTAGTAATTCTGAGCACTGAAGCTCGAACATAACTTGCAATGGAAAAAAGCTCTAACGCATGAAAATCTGTCTTCTGTATTACAAATAACATTTCCTTTCATGAGAAAGACACATGTCTCATGTACTGAAGCTTTACTCTTAAAATTGCATTAAGCAACTTTCCCTCACTGAGAAAGAAGCTTTTCAGCATCTGTGGCCTTGAATTCTCTTTATGTGCTTAATTGCTCTGACACAGTTTTACACAGCATGTAGTGTTCTTCTGAGCGCTAAACTAGTGATTCTGAGCATTGAAGCTCTAACAAGACTTGCTCTGCAAAAAAGCTCTAACGCATGAAAATCTGTCTTCTGCATTGCAAATAACATTTCATTTCATGAGAAAGAAACATGTCTCAAGTACAGAAGCTTTACTCCTAAAATTGCAGTAAGCAACTTTCTCTCACTGAGAAAGAAGCTTTTCAGCATCTGTGGCCTTTAATTCGCTTCATTTGCTTCATTGCACTGACAGAGCATTTAATGTTCTAATAAGCTTTAACTAGTGATTCTGAGCATTGAAGGTCTAACATAACTTGCAATGGAAAAAAGCTCTAACGCATGAAAATCTGTCTTCTGTATTACAAATAACATTTCCTTTCATGAGAAAGACACATGTCTCATGTACTGAAGCTTTACTCTTAAAATTGCATTAAGCAACTTTCCCTCACTGAGAAAGAAGCTTTTCAGCATCTGTGGCCTTGAATTCTCTTTATGTGCTTAATTGCTCTGACACAGTTTTACACAGCATGTAGTGTTCTTCTGAGCGCTAAACTAGTGATTCTGAGCATTGAAGCTCTAACAAGACTTGCTCTGCAAAAAAGCTCTAACGCATGAAAATCTGTCTTCTGCATTGCAAATAACATTTCATTTCATGAGAAAGAAACATATCTCAAGCACAGAAACTTTACTCTTGAAACTGCATGAAACCACTTTCTCTCACTGAGAAAGAAGTTTTCAGCATCTGTGGCCTTGAATTCTCTTTATGTGCTTAATTGCTCTAACACAGTATTACAAAGCATGTAGTGTTCTTATGAGCTCTAAACTAGTGATTCTGAGCATTGAAGCTCTAACATAACTTGCTCATGCAAAAAAGCTCTAACACATGAAAATCTATCTTCTGCATTGCTAGTAACATTTCATTTCATGAGAAAGATACATCTTTCATGTACTTGAGCTTTACTCTTAAAATTGCATTAATCAACTTTCTCTCACTGAGAAAGATGCTTTTCAGCATCTGTGGCCTTGAATTCTCTTTATGTGCATAATTGCTCTGACACAGTATTACACAGCATGTAGTGTTCTTATGAGTGCTAAACTAGTCATTCTGAGCATTGAAGCTCAAACATTACCTGCAATGGAAAAAAGCTCTGACGCATGAAAATCTGTCTTCTGCATTGTAAAAAACATTTCATTTCATGAGAAAGAAACATGTCTCAAGCACAGAAGCTTTACTCTTGAAACTGCATGAAGCAACTTTCTCTCTCTGAGAAAGAACCTTTTCAGCATCTGTGACCTTGAATTCTCTTCATTTGCTTAATTGCACTAACCCAGCACTACACAGCATTTAGTGTGCTTAGAAGCTCTAAACTAGTAATTCTGAGCATTGAAGCTCTAACAAAACTTGCTCTGCAAAACAGCTCTAACGCATGAAAATCTGTCTTCTGCATTGCAAATAACATTTCATTTCATGAGAAAGAAACATGTCTCAAGTACAGAAGCTTTACTCCTAAAATTGCAGTAAGCAACTTTCTCTCACTGAGAAAGAAGCTTTTCAACATCTGTGGCCTTGAATTCGCTTAATTTGCTTCATTGCACTGACAGAGCATTTAATGTTCTAATAAGCTTTAACTAGTGATTCTTAGCATTGTAGGTCTAACATAACTTGCAATTGGAAAAAAGCTTTGACGCATGAAAATCTGTCTTCTGCATTGGAAATAACATTTCATTTCATGAGAAATAAACATGTCTCAAGTATAGAAGCTTTACTCTTAAAATTGCACTGAGCAACTTTCTCTCACTGAGAAAGAAGTTTTCAGCATCTGTGGCCTTGAATTCTCTTTATGTGCTTAATTGCTCTAACACAGTATTACAAAGCATATAGTGTTCTTATGAGCTCTAAACTAGTGATTCTGAGCATTGAAGCTCTAACATAACTTGCTCATGCAAAAAAGCTCTAACACATGAAAATCTATCTTCTGCATTGCTAGTAACATTTCATTTCATGAGAAAGATACATCTTTCATGTACTTGAGCTGTACTCTTAAAATTGCATTAACCAACTTTCTCTCACTGAGAAAGATGCTTTTCAGCATCTGTGGCCTTGAATTCTCTTTATGTGCATAATTGCTCTGACACAGTATTACACAGCATGTAGTGTTCTGATTAGTGCTAAACTAGTCATTCTGAGCATTGAAGCTCAAACATTACCTGCAATGGAAAAAAGCTCTGACGCATGAAAATCTGTCTTCTGCATTGTAAATAACATTTCATTTCATGAGAAAGAAACATGTCTCAAGCACAGAAGCTTTACTCTTGAAACTGCATGAAGCAACTTTCTCTCTCTGAGAAAGAACCTTTTCAGCATCTGTGACCTTGAATCCTCTTCATTAGCTTAATTGCACTAACCCAGCACTACACAGCATTTAGTGTGCTTAGAAGCTCTAAACTAGTAATTCTGAGCATTGAAGCTCTAACAAAACTTGCTCTGCAAAACAGCTCTAACGCATGAAAATCTGTCTTCTGCATTGCAAATAACATTTCATTTCATGAGAAAGAAACATGTCTCAAGTACAGAAGCTTTACTCCTAAAATTGCAGTAAGCAACTTTCTCTCACTGAGAAAGAAGCTTTTCAGCATCTGTGGCCTTGAATTCGCTTAATTTGCTTCATTGCACTGGCAGAGCATTTAATGTTCTAATAAGCTTTAACTAGTGATTCTTAGCATTGTAGGTCTAACATAACTTGCAATTGGAAAAAAGCTTTGACGCATGAAAATCTGTCTTCTGCATTGGAAATAACATTTCATTTCATGAGAAATAAACATGTCTCAAGTATAGAAGCTTTACTCTTAAAATTGTACTGAGCAACTTTCTCTCACTGAGAAAGAAGTTTTCAGCATCTGTGGCCTTGAATTCTCTTTATGTGCTTAATTGCTCTAACACAGTATTACAAAGCATATAGTGTTCTTATGAGCTCTAAACTAGTGATTCTGAGCATTGAAGCTCTAACATAACTTGCTCATGCAAAAAAGCTCTAACACATGAAAATCTATCTTCTGCATTGCTAGTAACATTTCATTTCATGAGAAAGATACATCTTTCATGTACTTGAGCTGTACTCTTAAAATTGCATTAACCAACTTTCTCTCACTGAGGAAGATGCTTTTCAGCATCTGTGGCCTTGAATTCTCTTTATGTGCATAATTGCTCTGACACAGTATTACACAGCATGTAGTGTTCTTATGAGTGCTAAACTAGTCATTCTGAGCATTGAAGCTCAAACATTACCTGCAATGGAAAAAAGCTCTGACGCATGAAAATCTGTCTTCTGCATTGTAAATAACATTTCATTTCATGACAAAGAAACATGTCTCAAGCACAGAAGCTTTACTCTTGAAACTGCATGAAGCAACTTTCTCTCTCTGAGAAAGAACTTTTTCAGCATCTGTGACCTTGAATTCTCTTCATTTGCTTAATTGCACTAACCCAGCACTACACAGCATTTAGTGTGCTTAGAAGCTCTAAACTAGTAATTCTGAGCATTGAAGCTCTAATAAAACTTGCTCTGCAAAACAGCTCTAACGCATGAAAATCTGTCTTCTGCATTGCAAATAACATTTCATTTCATGAGAAAGAAACATGTCTCAAGTACAGAAGCTTTACTCCTAAAATTGCAGTAAGCAACTTTCTCTCACTGAGAAAGAAGCTTTTCAGCATCTGTGGCCTTGAATTGGCTTAATTTGCTTCATTGCACTGACAGAGCATTTAATGTTCTAATAAGCTTTAACTAGTGATTCTGAGCATTGAAGGTCTAACATAACTTGCAATTGGAAAAAAGCTTTGACGCATGAAAATCTGTCTTCTGCATTGGAAATAACATTTCATTTCATGAGAAATAAACATGTCTCAAGTACAGAAGCTTTACTCTTAAAATTGCACTGAGCAACTTTCTCTCACTGAGAAAGAAGTTTTCAGCATCTGTGGCCTTGAATTCTCTTTATGTGCATAATTGCTCTGACACAGTATTACACAGCATGTAGTGTTCTTATGAGTGCTAAACTAGTCATTCTGAGCATTGAAGCTCAAACATTACCTGCAATGGAAAAAAAGCTCTGACGCATGAAAATCTGTCTTCTGCATTGTAAATAACATTTCATTTCATGAGAAAGAAACATGTCTCAAGCACAGAAGCTTTACTCTTGAAACTGCATGAAGCAACTTTCTCTCTCTGAGAAAGAACCTTTTCAGCATCTGTGACCTTGAATTCTCTTCATTTGCTTAATTGCACTAACCCAGCACTACACAGCATTTAGTGTTCTTAGAAGCTCTAAATTAGTAATTCTGAGCATTGAAGCTCTAACAAAACTTGATCTGCAAAAAAGCTCTAATACATGAAAATCTTTCATCTGCATTTTAAATATTTCATTTCATGAAAAAGAAACATGTCTCAGGCAAAGAAGCTTTACTCTTAAAATTGCATTAAGCAACTTTCTCTCACTGAGAAAGAAGCTTTTCAGCATCTGTGGCCTTGAATTCTCTTCATTTGCTTCATTGCACTGACAGAGCATTTAATGTTCTAATAAGCTTTAACTAGTGATTCTGAGCATTGAAGGTCTAACATAACTTGCAATGGAAAAAAGCTCTAACGCATGAAAATCTGTCTTCTGCATTGCAAATAACATTTCATTTCATGAGAAAGAAATATGTCTCAAGTACAGAAGCTTTACTCCTAAAATTTCAGTAAGCAACTTTCTCTCACTGAGAAAGAAGCTTTTCAGCATCTGTGGCCTTGAATTCGCTTCATTTGCTTCATTGCACTGACAGAGCATTTAATGTTCTAATAAGCTTTAACTAGTGATTCTGAGCATTGAAGGTCTAACATAACTTGCAATTGGAAAAAAGCTTTGACGCATGAAAATCTGTCTTCTGCATTGGAAATATTTCATTTCATGAGAAAGAAACATATCTCAAGCACAGAAACTTTACTCTTGAAACTGCATGAAACAACTTTCTCTCACTGAGAAAGAAGTTTTCAGCATCTGTGGCCTTGAATTCTCTTTATGTGCTTAATTGCTCTAACACAGTATTACAAAGCATGTAGTGTTCTTATGAGCTCTAAACTAGTGATTCTGAGCATTGAAGCTCTAACATAACTTGCTCATGCAAAAAAGCTCTAACACATGAAAATCTATCTTCTGCATTGCTAGTAACATTTCATTTCATGAGAAAGATACATCTTTCATGTACTTGAGCTTTACTCTTAAAATTGCATTAATCAACTTTCTCTCACTGAGAAAGATGCTTTTCAGCATCTGTGGCCTTGAATTCTCTTTATGTGCTTAATTGCTCTAACACAGTATTACAAAGCATATAGTGTTCTTATGAGCTCTAAACTAGTGATTCTGAGCATTGAAGCTCTAACATAACTTGCTCATGCAAAAAAGCTCTAACACATGAAAATCTATCTTCTGCATTGCTAGTAACATTTCATTTCATGAGAAAGATACATCTTTCATGTACTTGAGCTTTACTCTTAAAATTGCATTAATCAACTTTCTCTCACTGAGAAAGATGCTTTTCAGCATCTGTGGCCTTGAATTCTCTTTATGTGCATAATTGCTCTGACACAGTATTACACAGCATGTAGTGTTCTTATGAGTGCTAAACTAGTCATTCTGAGCATTGAAGCTCAAACATTACCTGCAATGGAAAAAAGCTCTGACGCATGAAAATCTGTCTTCTGCATTGTAAATAACATTTCATTTCATGAGAAAGAAACATGTCTCAAGCACAGAAGCTTTACTCTTGAAACTGCATGAAGCAACTTTCTCTCTCTGAGAAAGAACCTTTTCAGCATCTGTGACCTTGAATTCTCTTCATTTGCTTAATTGCACTAACCCAGCACTACACAGCATTTAGTGTGCTTAGAAGCTCTAAACTAGTAATTCTGAGCATTGAAGCTCTAACAAAACTTGCTCTGCAAAACAGCTCTAACGCATGAAAATCTGTCTTCTGCATTGCAAATAACATTTCATTTCATGAGAAAGAAACATGTCTCAAGTACAGAAGCTTTACTCCTAAAATTGCAGTAAGCAACTTTCTCTCACTGAGAAAGAAGCTTTTCAACATCTGTGGCCTTGAATTCGCTTAATTTGCTTCATTGCACTGACAGAGCATTTAATGTTCTAATAAGCTTTAACTAGTGATTCTTAGCATTGTAGGTCTAACATAACTTGCAATTGGAAAAAAGCTTTGACGCATGAAAATCTGTCTTCTGCATTGGAAATAACATTTCATTTCATGAGAAATAAACATGTCTCAAGTATAGAAGCTTTACTCTTAAAATTGCACTGAGCAACTTTCTCTCACTGAGAAAGAAGTTTTCAGCATCTGTGGCCTTGAATTCTCTTTAGCTTCATTGCACTGACAGAGCATTTAATGTTCTAATAAGCTTTAACTAGTGATTCTGAGCATTGAAGGTCTAACATAACTTGCAATTGGAAAAAAGCTTTGACGCATGAAAATCTGTCTTCTGCATTGGAAATATTTCATTTCATGAGAAAGAAACATATCTCAAGCACAGAAACTTTACTCTTGAAACTGCATGAAACAACTTTCTCTCACTGAGAAAGAAGTTTTCAGCATCTGTGGCCTTGAATTCTCTTTATGTGCTTAATTGCTCTAACACAGTATTACAAAGCATGTAGTGTTCTTATGAGCTCTAAACTAGTGATTCTGAGCATTGAAGCTCTAACATAACTTGCTCATGCAAAAAAGCTCTAACACATGAAAATCTATCTTCTGCATTGCTAGTAACATTTCATTTCATGAGAAAGATACATCTTTCATGTACTTGAGCTTTACTCTTAAAATTGCATTAATACTCTTTCTCTCACTGAGAAAGATGCTTTTCAGCATCTGTGGCCTTGAATTCTCTTTATGTGCATAATTGCTCTGACACAGTATTACACAGCATGTAGTGTTCTTATGAGTGCTAAACTAGTCATTCTGAGCATTGAAGCTCAAACATTACCTGCAATGGAAAAAAGCTCTGACGCATGAAAATCTGTCTTCTGCATTGTAAATAACATTTCATTTCATGAGAAAGAAACATGTCTCAAGCACAGAAGCTTTACTCTTGAAACTGCATGAAGCAACTTTCTCTCTCTGAGAAAGAACCTTTTCAGCATCTGTGACCTTGAATTCTCTTCATTTGCTTAATTGCACTAACCCAGCACTACACAGCATTTAGTGTGCTTAGAAGCTCTAAACTAGTAATTCTGAGCATTGAAGCTCTAACAAAACTTGCTCTGCAAAACAGCTCTAACGCATGAAAATCTGTCTTCTGCATTGCAAATAACATTTCATTTCATGAGAAAGAAACATGTCTCAAGTACAGAAGCTTTACTCCTAAAATTGCAGTAAGCAACTTTCTCTCACTGAGAAAGAAGCTTTTCAGCATCTGTGGCCTTGAATTCGCTTAATTTGCTTCATTGCACTGACAGAGCATTTAATGTTCTAATAAGCTTTAACTAGTGATTCTTAGCATTGTAGGTCTAACATAACTTGCAATTGGAAAAAAGCTTTGACGCATGAAAATCTGTCTTCTGCATTGGAAATAACATTTCATTTCATGAGAAATAAACATGTCTCAAGTATAGAAGCTTTACTCTTAAAATTGCACTGAGCAACTTTCTCTCACTGAGAAAGAAGTTTTCAGCATCTGTGGCCTTGAATTCTCTTTATGTGCTTAATTACTCTAACACAGTATTACAAAGCATATAGTGTTCTTATGAGCTCTAAACTAGTGATTCTGAGCATTGAAGCTCTAACATAACTTGCTCATGCAAAAAAGCTCTAACACATGAAAATCTATCTTCTGCATTGCTAGTAACATTTCATTTCATGAGAAAGATACATCTTTCATGTACTTGAGCTGTACTCTTAAAATTGCATTAACCAACTTTCTCTCACTGAGAAAGATGCTTTTCAGCATCTGTGGCCTTGAATTCTCTTTATGTGCATAATTGCTCTGACACAGTATTACACAGCATGTAGTGTTCTTATGAGTGCTAAACTAGTCATTCTGAGCATTGAAGCTCAAACATAACCTGCAATGGAAAAAAAGCTCTGACGCATGAAAATCTGTCTTCTGCATTGTAAATAACATTTCATTTCATGAGAAAGAAACATGTCTCAAGCACAGAAGCTTTACTCTTGAAACTGCATGAAGCAACTTTCTCTCTCTGAGAAAGAACCTTTTCAGCATCTGTGACCTTGAATTCTCTTCATTTGCTTAATTGCACTAACCCAGCACTACACAGCATTTAGTGTGCTTAGAAGCTCTAAACTAGTAATTCTGAGCATTGAAGCTCTAACAAAACTTGATCTGCAAAAAAGCTCTAATACATGAAAATCTTTCATCTGCATTTTAAATATTTCATTTCATGAAAAAGAAACATGTCTCAGGCAAAGAAGCTTTACTCTTAAAATTGCATTAAGCAACTTTCTCTCACTGAGAAAGAAGCTTTTCAGCATCTGTGGCCTTGAATTCTCTTTATGTGCATAATTGCTCTGACACAGTATTACACAGCATGTAGTGTTCTTATGAGTGCTAAACTAGTCATTCTGAGCATTGAAGCTCAAACATAACCTGCAATGGAAAAAAAGCTCTGACGCATGAAAATCTGTCTTCTGCATTGTAAATAACATTTCATTTCATGAGAAAGAAACATGTCTCAAGCAAAGAAGCTTTACTCTTGAAACTGCACGAAGCAACTTTCTCTCACTGAGAAAGAAGTTTTCAGCATCTGTGGCCTTGAATTCTCTTTATGTGCTTAATTGCTCTAACACAGTATTACAAAGCATATAGTGTTCTTATGAGCTCTAAACTAGTGATTCTGAGCATTGAAGCTCTAACATAACTTGCTCATGCAAAAAAGCTCTAACACATGAAAATCTATCTTCTGCATTGCTAGTAACATTTCATTTCATGAGAAAGATACATCTTTCATGTACTTGAGCTGTACTCTTAAAATTGCATTAACCAACTTTCTCTCACTGAGAAAGATGCTTTTCAGCATCTGTGGCCTTGAATTCTCTTTATGTGCATAATTGCTCTGACACAGTATTACACAGCATGTAGTGTTCTTATGAGTGCTAAACTAGTCATTCTGAGCATTGAAGCTCAAACATTACCTGCAATGGAAAAAAGCTCTGACGCATGAAAATCTGTCTTCTGCATTGTAAATAACATTTCATTTCATGACAAAGAAACATGTCTCAAGCACAGAAGCTTTACTCTTGAAACTGCATGAAGCAACTTTCTCTCTCTGAGAAAGAACTTTTTCAGCATCTGTGACCTTGAATTCTCTTCATTTGCTTAATTGCACTAACCCAGCACTACACAGCATTTAGTGTGCTTAGAAGCTCTAAACTAGTAATTCTGAGCATTGAAGCTCTAATAAAACTTGCTCTGCAAAACAGCTCTAACGCATGAAAATCTGTCTTCTGCATTGCAAATAACATTTCATTTCATGAGAAAGAAACATGTCTCAAGTACAGAAGCTTTACTCCTAAAATTGCAGTAAGCAACTTTCTCTCACTGAGAAAGAAGCTTTTCAGCATCTGTGGCCTTGAATTGGCTTAATTTGCTTCATTGCACTGACAGAGCATTTAATGTTCTAATAAGCTTTAACTAGTGATTCTGAGCATTGAAGGTCTAACATAACTTGCAATTGGAAAAAAGCTTTGACGCATGAAAATCTGTCTTCTGCATTGGAAATAACATTTCATTTCATGAGAAATAAACATGTCTCAAGTACAGAAGCTTTACTCTTAAAATTGCATTAAGCAACTTTCTCTCACTGAGAAAGAAGCTTTTCAGCATCTGTGGCCTTGAATTCTCTTCATTTGCTTCATTGCACTGACAGAGCATTTAATGTTCTAATAAGCTTTAACTAGTGATTCTGAGCATTGAAGGTCTAACATAACTTGCAATGGAAAAAAGCTCTAACGCATGAAAATCTGTCTTCTGCATTGCAAATAACATTTCATTTCATGAGAAAGAAATATGTCTCAAGTACAGAAGCTTTACTCCTAAAATTTCAGTAAGCAACTTTCTCTCACTGAGAAAGAAGCTTTTCAGCATCTGTGGCCTTGAATTCGCTTCATTTGCTTCATTGCACTGACAGAGCATTTAATGTTCTAATAAGCTTTAACTAGTGATTCTGAGCATTGAAGGTCTAACATAACTTGCAATTGGAAAAAAGCTTTGACGCATGAAAATCTGTCTTCTGCATTGGAAATATTTCATTTCATCAGAAAGAAACATATCTCAAGCACAGAAACTTTACTCTTGAAACTGCATGAAACAACTTTCTCTCACTGAGAAAGAAGTTTTCAGCATCTGTGGCCTTGAATTCTCTTTATGTGCTTAATTGCTCTAACACAGTATTACAAAGCATGTAGTGTTCTTATGAGCTCTAAACTAGTGATTCTGAGCATTGAAGCTCTAACATAACTTGCTCATGCAAAAAAGCTCTAACACATGAAAATCTATCTTCTGCATTGCTAGTAACATTTCATTTCATGAGAAAGATACATCTTTCATGTACTTGAGCTTTACTCTTAAAATTGCATTAATCAACTTTCTCTCACTGAGAAAGATGCTTTTCAGCATCTGTGGCCTTGAATTCTCTTTATGTGCTTAATTGCTCTAACACAGTATTACAAAGCATATAGTGTTCTTATGAGTGCTAAACTAGTCATTCTGAGCATTGAAGCTCTAACAAAACTTGCTCTGCAAAAAAGCTCTAACACATGAAAATCTTTCATCTGCATTGCAAATAACATTTCATTTCATGACAACGAAACATGTCTCATGTATTGAATCTTTGCTCTTATAATTGCATTAAGCAACTTTCTCTCACTGAGAAAGAATATTTTCAGCATCTGTGCTCTTGAATTCTCTTCATTTGCTTAATTGCACTAACCCAGCACTACACAGCATTTAGTGTGCTTAGAAGCTCTAAACTAGTAATTCTGAGCATTGAAGCTCTAACAAAACTTGCTCTGCAAAAAAGCTCTAACGCATGAAAATCTTTCTTCTGCATTGCAAATAACATTTCATTTCATGAGAAAGAAACATGTCTCAAGTACAGAAGCTTTACTCCTAAAATTGCAGTAAGCAACTTTCTCTCACTGAGAAAGAAGCTTTTCAGCATCTGTGGCCTTGAATTCGCTTCATTTGCTTCATTGCACTGACAGAGCATTTAATGTTCTAATAAGCTTTAACTAGTGATTCTGAGCATTGAAGGTCTAACATAACTTGCAATTGGAAAAAAGCTTTGACGCATGAAAATCTGTCTTCTGCATTGGAAATAACATTTCATTTCATGAGAAATAAACATGTCTCAAGTACAGAAGCTTTACTCTTAAAATTGCACTAAGCAACTTTCTCTCACTGAGAAAGAAGTTTTCAGCATCTGTGGCCTTGAATTCTCTTTATGTGCTTAATTGCTCTAACACAGTATTACAAAGCATGTAGTGTTCTTATGAGCTCTAAACTAGTGATTCTGAGCATTGAAGCTCTAACATAACTTGCTCATGCAAAAAAGCTCTAACACATGAAAATCTATCTTCTGCATTGCTAGTAACATTTCATTTCATGAGAAAGATACATCTTTCATGTACTTGAGCTTTACTCTTAAAATTGCATTAAGCAACTTTCTCTCACTGAGAAAGAAGCTTTTCAGCATCTGTGGCCTTGAATTCTCTTCATTTGCTTAGTTGCACAAACAAAGCATTTAGTGTTCTTAGAAGCTCTAAACTAGTAATTCTGAGCACTGAAGCTCGAACATAACTTGCAATGGAAAAAAGCTCTAACGCATGAAAATCTGTCTTCTGCATTGCAAATAACATTTCCTTTCATGAGAAAGACACATGTCTCATGTACTGAAGCTTTACTCTTAAAATTGCATTAAGCAACTTTCCCTCACTGAGAAAGAAGCTTTTCAGCATCTGTGGCCTTGAATTCTCTTTATGTGCTTAATTGCTCTGACACAGTATTACACAGCATGTAGTGTTCTTCTGAGCGCTAAACTAGTGATTCTGAGCATTGAAGCTCCAACATAACATGCAATGGAAAAAAGCTCTGACGCATGAAAATCTGTCTTCTGCATTGTAAATAACATTTCATTTCATGAGAAAGAAACATGTCTCAAGCACAGAAGCTTTACTCTTGAAACTGCATTAAGCAACTTTCTCTCACTGAGAAAGAACCTTTTCATCATCTGTGGCCTTGAATTCTCTTCATTTGCTTAATTGCACTAACCCTGCACTACACAGCATTTAGAGTTCTTAGAAGCTCTAAACTAGTAATTCTGAGCACTGAAGCTCTATCAAAACTTGCTCTGCAAAAAAGCTCTAACACATGAAATTCTTTCTTCTGCGTTGCAAATAACATTTCATTTCATGAGACAGAAACATGTCTCAAGTACAGAAGCTTTATTCTTAAAATTCCATCAACCAACGTTGTCTTACTGAGAAAGAAGCTTTTCAGCATCTGTGGCCTCGAATTCTCTTCATTTGCACTAACACAGCATTTAGTGTTCTTAGAAGCTCTAAACTAGTGATTCTGAGCATTGAAGTTCTAACATAACTTGCAATGGAAAAAAGCTCTAGCACATGAAAATCTATCTTCTACATTGCTAGTAACATTTCATTTCATGAGAAAGATATATCTTTCATGTACTTGAGCTTTACTCTTAAAATTGCATTAACCAACTTTCTGTCACTATGAAAGAAGCTTTTCAGCATCTGTGGCCTTGAATTCTCTTTTATTTGCTTAATTGCTCTAACACAGCATTACACAGCATTTAGTGTTCTTAGAAGCTCTAAACTAGTAATACTAAGCTTTGAAGCTCAAACAGAATTTGCAATGGATAAAAGCTCTAGCGCATGAAAATCTTTCTTCTGCACTGCAAATTACATTTCATTTCATGAGAAAGAAACATATCTCATGTACTGAATCTTTGCTCTTAAAATTGCATTAAGCAACTTTCTCTCACTGAGAAAGAATCTTTTCGGCATCTGTGGTCTTGAATTCTCTTCATTTGCTTAATTGCACTAACCCAGCACTACACAGCATTTAGTGTGCTTAGAAGCTCTAAACTAGTAATTCTGAGCATTGAAGCTCTAACAAAACTTGCTCTGCAAAAAAGCTCTAACGCATGAAAATCTGTCTTCTGCATTGCAAATAACATTTCATTTCATGAGAAAGAAACATGTCTCAGGTACAGAAGCTTTACTCCTAAAATTGCAGTAAGCAACTTTCTCTCACTGAGAAAGAAGCTTTTCAGCATCTGTGGCCTTGAATTCGCTTCATTTGCTTCATTGCACTGACAGAGCATTTAATGTTCTAATAAGCTTTAACTAGTGATTCTGAGCATTGAAGGTCTAACATAACTTGCAATTGGACCAACTTTCTCTCACTGAGAAAGATGCTTTTCAGCATCTTGTGGCCTTGAATTCTCTTTATGTGCATAATTGCTCTGACACAGTATTACAGAGCATGTAGTGTTCTTATGAGTGCTAAACTAGTCATTCTGAGCATTGAAGCTCAAACATAACCTGCAATGGAAAAAAAGCTCTGACGCATGAAAATCTGTCTTCTGCATTGTAAATAACATTTCATTTCATGAGAATGAAACATGTCTCAAGCACAGAAGCTTTACTCTTGAAACTGCATGAAGCAACTTTCTCTCACTCAGAAAGAAGTTTTCAGCATCGGTGGCCTTGAATTCTCTTTATGTGCTTAATTGCTCTAACACATTATTACAAAGCATATAGTGTTCTTATGAGCTCTAAACTAGTGATTCTGAGCATTAAAGCTCTAACATAACTTGCTCATGCAAAAAAGCTCTAACACATGAAAATCTATCTTCTGCATTGCTAGTAACATTTCATTTCATGAGAAAGATACATCTTTCATGTACTTGAGCTTTACTCTTAAAATTGCATTAATCAACTTTCTCTCTTAATCAACCCCCGGTATTTATTCAATACAGTCACTAATTTAACGAAAAATAAAGCATCAACAGGTGTTGGCATTTCCCAAGAGCACAGCTGTAATGACTTTATGAACTACTTTACTTCCAAGATCGATACTATTAGAGATAAAATTGTAACCATGCAGCCGTCAGCTACAGTATCGCATCAGATAGTGCACTATAGATCCCCTGAGGAACAATTCCACTCATTCTCTATTATAGGAGAGGAAGAATTGTATAAACTTGTTGAATCATCTAAACCAACAACATGTATGTTAGACCCTATTCCATCTAAACTATTAAAAGAGCTGCTTCCAGAAGTCATAGATCCTCTTTTGGCTATTATTAATTCATCATTGTCATTAGGATATGTCCCCAAAACCTTCAAATTGGCTGTTATTAAGCCTCTCATTAAAAAACCACAACTTGACCCCAAAGATCTAGTTAATTACAGACCGATCTCAAATCTCCCTTTTCTGTCAAAGATACTAGAAAAGGTAGTATCCTCACAATTATATTCCTTCTTAGAGAAAAATGGTATCTGTGAGGAATTCCAGTCAGGATTTAGACCGTATCATAGTACTGAGACTGCTCTCATTAGAGTTACAAATGACCTGCTTCTATCATCTGATCGTGGTTGTATCTCTTTATTAGTTCTACTGGATCTTAGCGCTGCATTCGACACTATCGACCACAACATTCTTTTGAATAGACTAGAAAACTTTGTTGGCATTAGTGGAAGTGCCTTAGCATGGTTCAAATCGTACTTATCTGACCGCCATCAGTTCGTAGCAGTAAATGAAGAGGTATCATATCGATCACAAGTGCAGTATGGAGTACCTCAAGGCTCAGTACTAGGGCCGTTACTTTTCACGCTTTACATGTTACCCTTGGGAGATATTATCAGGAGACATGGTGTTAGCTTTCACTGTTATGCTGATGATACTCAGCTCTATATTTCTTCACGGCCCAGTGAAACACACCAAATTGAGAAACTAACGGAATGTATAGTCGATATAAAAAACTGGATGACTAGTAACTTCTTACTGCTAAATTCTGAAAAAACAGAGGTGTTAATTATCGGACCTAAAAACCCCACATGTAATAACCTAGAACACTATCTAACACTTGACGGCTGCTCTGTCAATTCTTCTTCATCAGTTAGGAACCTAGGTGTGCTGTTTGATAGCAATCTTTCATTTGAAAGCCATGTTTCTAGTATCTGTAAAACTGCGTTTTTCCATCTCAAAAACATATCTAAATTGCGACCTATGCTCTCAACGTCAAATGCAGAAATGCTAATTCATGCGTTTATGACCTCAAGGTTAGACTATTGTAATGCTTTACTGGGTGGTTGTTCTGCACGCTTGATCAATAAACTACAGTTGGTCCAAAATGCAGCAGCTAGAGTCCTTACTAGAACCAGGAAGTATGACCATATTAGCCCGGTTCTGTCAACACTGCACTGGCATACACACTCTGTCAGTTTAAATCTAGATTAAAGACACATTTCTTTAACCTGGCTTACACATAACACACTAATACACTTCTATTATTCAAATCCGTTAAAGGATTGTTAGGCTGCATTAATTAGATCAACCGGAACCGGGAACACTCCTCATAACACACGATGTACTCGTTACATCGTAAGAAGAATGGCATCTACGGTAATATTTGTCTGTTTCTTTATTATTCTGTTTCTCAGTCCGTGTCCGGATCAGATGGTGGATCGGCGCCGGGAGATGATGTCTGCGACCCTGATCGTCAGCGGAGGCCGGACACCTGGATGAGCCCCGGGGACATATCCCCAGTGAAGACCTCGACTTAAATACAATAGAACTTAAAATTAAACAAAATAACTATAAATATAATAAAATACCTAACTACATAATACTATTATTGTTAGAAATTGCAACAATATAAAAATAGAAATATAATACATTTATACATTTAACATTTAATTAAAACAATAAGTAAAAAAAATAATAATATAAATAAATAATAATATCCTGGCCAGAGGAGAACTGGCCCCCCGACTGAGCCTGGTTTCTCCCAAGGTTTTTTTCTCCATTCTGTCACAGAGGGAGTTTTGGTTCCTTGCCGCTGTCGCCTCTGGCTTGCTCAGTTGGGGACACTTAATTTTTTACGATTAACGTCAATTTTATTTCATAGATACTATTTTAACTAAACTGAGCTAGACAATGACATCTCTGAATTCAATAATGAAATGCCTTTAACTGAAAATTGAGTGTTTAATCTTATTATTATACATTACTGACACTCTATCCTCCAATTTGATACTGTTAAGTGCTTTGACACAATCTGTATTGTTAAAAGCGCTATATAAATAAAGGTGACTTGACTTGACTTGACTCACTGAGAAAGATGCTTTTCAGCATCTGTGGCCTTGAATTCTCTTTATGTGCATAATTGCTCTGACACAGTATTACACAGCATGTAGTGTTCTTATGAGTGCTAAACTAGTCATTCTGAGCATTGAAGCTCTAACAAAACTTGCTCTGCAAAAAAGCTCTAACACATGAAAATCTTTCATCTGCATTGCAAATAACATTTCATTTCATGACAACGAAACATGTCTCATGTATTGAATCTTTGCTCTTATAATTGCATTAAGCAACTTTCTCTCACTGAGAAAGAATATTTTCAGCATCTGTGCTCTTGAATTCTCTTCATTTGCTTAATTGCACTAACCCAGCACTACACAGCATTTAGTGTGCTTAGAAGCTCTAAACTAGTAATTCTGAGCATTGAAGCTCTAACAAAACTTGCTCTGCAAAAAAGCTCTAACGCATGAAAATCTTTCTTCTGCATTGCAAATAACATTTCATTTCATGAGAAAGAAACATGTCTCAAGTACAGAAGCTTTACTCCTAAAATTGCAGTAAGCAACTTTCTCTCACTGAGAAAGAAGCTTTTCAGCATCTGTGGCCTTGAATTCGCTTCATTTGCTTCATTGCACTGACAGAGCATTTAATGTTCTAATAAGCTTTAACTAGTGATTCTGAGCATTGAAGGTCTAACATAACTTGCAATTGGAAAAAAGCTTTGACGCATGAAAATCTGTCTTCTGCATTGGAAATAACATTTCATTTCATGAGAAATAAACATGTCTCAAGTACAGAAGCTTTACTCTTAAAATTGCACTAAGCAACTTTCTCTCACTGAGAAAGAAGTTTTCAGCATCTGTGGCCTTGAATTCTCTTTATGTGCTTAATTGCTCTAACACAGTATTACAAAGCATGTAGTGTTCTTATGAGCTCTAAACTAGTGATTCTGAGCATTGAAGCTCTAACATAACTTGCTCATGCAAAAAAGCTCTAACACATGAAAATCTATCTTCTGCATTGCTAGTAACATTTCATTTTATGAGAAAGATACATCTTTCATGTACTTGAGCTTTACTCTTAAAATTGCATTAAGCAACTTTCTCTCACTGAGAAAGAAGCTTTTCAGCATCTGTGGCCTTGAATTCTCTTCATTTGCTTAGTTGCACAAACAAAGCATTTAGTGTTCTTAGAAGCTCTAAACTAGTAATTCTGAGCACTGAAGCTCGAACATAACTTGCAATGGAAAAAAGCTCTAACGCATGAAAATCTGTCTTCTGCATTGCAAATAACATTTCCTTTCATGAGAAAGACACATGTCTCATGTACTGAAGCTTTACTCTTAAAATTGCATTAAGCAACTTTCCCTCACTGAGAAAGAAGCTTTTCAGCATCTGTGGCCTTGAATTCTCTTTATGTGCTTAATTGCTCTGACACAGTATTACACAGCATGTAGTGTTCTTCTGAGCGCTAAACTAGTGATTCTGAGCATTGAAGCTCCAACATAACATGCAATGGAAAAAAGCTCTGACGCATGAAAATCTGTCTTCTGCATTGTAAATAACATTTCATTTCATGAGAAAGAAACATGTCTCAAGCACAGAAGCTTTACTCTTGAAACTGCATTAAGCAACTTTCTCTCACTGAGAAAGAACCTTTTCATCATCTGTGGCCTTGAATTCTCTTCATTTGCTTAATTGCACTAACCCTGCACTACACAGCATTTAGAGTTCTTAGAAGCTCTAAACTAGTAATTCTGAGCACTGAAGCTCTAACAAAACTTGCTCTGCAAAAAAGCTCTAACACATGAAATTCTTTCTTCTGCGTTGCAAATAACATTTCATTTCATGAGACAGAAACATGTCTCAAGTACAGAAGCTTTATTCTTAAAATTCCATCAACCAACGTTGTCTTACTGAGAAAGAAGCTTTTCAGCATCTGTGGCCTCGAATTCTCTTCATTTGCACTAACACAGCATTTAGTGTTCTTAGAAGCTCTAAACTAGTGATTCTGAGCATTGAAGTTCTAACATAACTTGCAATGGAAAAAAGCTCTAGCACATGAAAATCTATCTTCTACATTGCTAGTAACATTTCATTTCATGAGAAAGATATATCTTTCATGTACTTGAGCTTTACTCTTAAAATTGCATTAACCAACTTTCTGTCACTATGAAAGAAGCTTTTCAGCATCTGTGGCCTTGAATTCTCTTTTATTTGCTTAATTGCTCTAACACAGCATTACACAGCATTTAGTGTTCTTAGAAGCTCTAAACTAGTAATACTAAGCTTTGAAGCTCAAACAGAATTTGCAATGGATAAAAGCTTTAGCGCATGAAAATCTTTCTTCTGCACTGCAAATTACATTTCATTTCATGAGAAAGAAACATATCTCATGTACTGAATCTTTGCTCTTAAAATTGCATTAAGCAACTTTCTCTCACTGAGAAAGAATCTTTTCGGCATCTGTGGTCTTGAATTCTCTTCATTTGCTTAATTGCACTAACCCAGCACTACACAGCATTTAGTGTGCTTAGAAGCTCTAAACTAGTAATTCTGAGCATTGAAGCTCTAACAAAACTTGCTCTGCAAAAAAGCTCTAACGCATGAAAATCTGTCTTCTGCATTGCAAATAACATTTCATTTCATGAGAAAGAAACATGTCTCAGGTACAGAAGCTTTACTCCTAAAATTGCAGTAAGCAACTTTCTCTCACTGAGAAAGCAGCTTTTCAGCATCTGTGGCCTTGAATTCGCTTCATTTGCTTCATTGCACTGACAGAGCATTTAATGTTCTAATAAGCTTTAACTAGTGATTCTGAGCATTGAAGGTCTAACATAACTTGCAATTGGAAAAAAGCTTTGACGCATGAAAATCTGTCTTCTGCATTGGAAATAACATTTCATTTCATGAGAAATAAACATGTCTCAAGTACAGAAGCTTTACTCTTAAAATTGCACTGAGCAACTTTCTCTCACTGAGAAAGAAGTTTTCAGCATCTGTGGCCTTGAATTCTCTTTATGTGCTTAATTGCTCTAACACAGTATTACAAAGCATGTAGTGTTCTTATGAGCTCTAAACTAGTGATTCTGAGCATTGAAGCTCTAACATAACTTGCTCATGCAAAAAAGCTCTAACACATGAAAATCTATCTTCTGCATTGCTAGTAACATTTCATTTCATGAGAAAGATACATCTTTCATGTACTTGAGCTTTACTCTTAAAATTGCATTAAGCAACTTTCTCTCACTGAGAAAGAAGTTTTTCAGCATCTGTGGCCTTGAATTCTCTTCATTTGCTTAGTTGCACAAACAAAGCATTTAGTGTTCTTAGAAGCTCTAAACTAGTAATTCTGAGCACTGAAGCTCGAACATAACTTGCAATGGAAAAAAGCTCTAACGCATGAAAATCTGTCTTCTGCATTGCAAATAACATTTCCTTTCATGAGAAAGACAAATGTCTCATGTACTGAAGCTTTACTCTTAAAATTGCATTAAGCAACTTTCTCTCAATGAGAAAGAAGCTTTTCAGCATCTGTGGCCTTGAATTCGCTTCATTTCCTTAATTGCACTAACCCAGCACTACACAGCATTTAGTGTTCTTAGAAGCTCTAAACTAGTAATTCTGAGCATTGAAGCTCTAACAAAACTTGCTCTGCAAAAAAGCTCTAACACATGAAAATCTTTCATCTGCATTGCAAATAACATTTCATTTCATGACAACGAAACATGTCTCATGTACTGAATCTTTGCTCTTATAATTGCATTAAGCAACTTTCTCTCACTGAGAAAGAATCTTTTCAGCATCTGTGGTCTTGAATTCTCTTCATTTGCTTAATTGCACTAACCCAGCACTACACACCATTTAGTGTGCTTAGAAGCTCTAAACTAGTAATTCTGAGCATTGAAGGTCTAACATAACTTGCAATTGGAAAAAAGCTCTAACGCATGAAAATCTGTCTTCTGCATTGCAAATAACATTTCATTTCATGAGAAAGAAACATGTCTCAAGTACAGAAGCTTTACTCCTAAAATTGCAGTAAGCAACTTTCTCTCACTGAGAAAGAAGCTTTTCAGGATCTGTGGCCTTGAATTCGCTTCATTTGCTTCATTGCACTGACAGAGCATTTAATGTTCTAAATAAGCTTTAACTAGTGATTCTGAGCATTGAAGCTCGAACATAACTTGCAATGGAACAAAGCTCTAACGCATGAAAATCTGTCTTCTGCATTGCAAATAACATTTCCTTTCATGAGAAAGACACATGTCTCATGTACTGAAGCTTTACTCTTAAAATTGCATTAAGCAACTTTCCCTCACTGAGAAAGAAGCTTTTCAGCATCTGTGGCCTTGAATTCTCTTTATGTGCTTAATTGCTCTGACACAGTATTACACAGCATGTAGTGTTCTTCTGAGTGCTAAACTAGTGATTCTGAGCATTGAAGCTCCAACATAACATGCAATGGAAAAAAGCTCTGACGCATGAAAATCTGTCTTCTGCATTGTAAATAACATTTCATTTCATGAGAAAGAAACATGTCTCAAGCACAGAAGCTTTACTCTTGAAACTGCATTAAGCAACTTTCTCTCACTGAGAAAGAATCTTTTCATCATCTGTGGCCTCGAATTCTCTTCATTTGCACTAACACAGCATTTAGTGTGCTTAGAAGCTCTAAACTAGTAATTCTGAGCACTGAAGCTCTAACAAAACTTGCTCTGCAAAAAAGCTCTAACACATGAAAATCTTTCATCTGCATTGCAAATAACATTTCATTTCATGACAAAGAAACATGTTTCATGTACTGAATCTTTGCTCTTATAATTGCATTAAGCAACTTTCTCTGACTGAGAAAGAATCTTTTCAACATCTGTGGTCTTGAATTCTCTTCATTTGCTTAATTGCACTAACCCAGCACTACACAGCATTTAGTGTGCTTAGAAGCTCTAAACTAGTAATTCTGAGCATTGAAGCTCTAACAAAACTTGCTCTACAAAAAAGCTCTAACGCATGAAAATCTGTCTTCTGCATTGCAAATAACATTTCATTTCATGAGAAAGAAACATGTCTCAAGTACAGAAGCTTTACTCCTAAAATTGCAGTAAGCAACTTTCTCTCACTGAGAAAGAAGCTTTTCAGCATCTGTGGCCTTGAATTCGCTTCATTTGCTTCATTGCACTGACAGAGCATTTAATGTTCTAATAAGCTTTAACTAGTGATTCTGAGCATTGAAGGTCTAACATAACTTGCAATTGGAAAAAAGCTTTGACGCATGAAAATCTATCTTCTGCATTGCTAGTAAAATTTCATTTCATGAGAAAGATACATCTTTCATGTACTTGAGCTTTACTCTTAAAATTGCATTAACCAACTTTCTCTCACTGAGAAAGATGCTTTTCAGCATCTTGTGGCCTTGAATTCTCTTTATGTGCATAATTGCTCTGACACAGTATTACACAGCATGTAGTGTTCTTATGAGTGCTAAACTAGTCATTCTGAGCATTGAAGCTCAAACATAACCTGCAATGGAAAAAAAGCTCTGACGCATGAAAATCTGTCTTCTGCATTGTAAATAACATTTCATTTCATGAGAATGAAACATGTTTCAAGCACAGAAGCTTTACTCTTGAAACTGCATGAAGCAACTTTCTCTCACTCAGAAAGAAGTTTTCAGCATCTGTGGCCTTGAATTCTCTTTATGTGCTTAATTGCTCTAACACATTATTACAAAGCATATAGTGTTCTTATGAGCTCTAAACTAGTGATTCTGAGGATTAAAGCTCTAACATAACTTGCTCATGCAAAAAAGCTCTAACACATGAAAATCTATCTTCTGCATTGCTAGTAACATTTCATTTCATGAGAAAGATACATCTTTCATGTACTTGAGATTTACTCTTAAAATTGCATTAATCAACTTTCTCTCACTGAGAAAGATGCTTTTCAGCATCTGTGGCCTTGAATTCTCTTTATGTGCATAATTGCTCTGACACAGTATTACACAGCATGTAGTGTTCTTATGAGTGCTAAACTAGTCATTCTGAGCATTGAAGCTCTAACAAAACTTGCTCTGCAAAAAAGCTCTAACACATGAAAATCTTTCATCTGCATTGCAAATAACATTTCATTTCATGACAACGAAACATGTCTCATGTACTGAATCTTTGCTCTTATAATTGCATTAAGCAACTTTCTCTCACTGAGAAAGAATCTTTTCAGCATCTGTGGTCTTGAATTCTCTTCATTTGCTTAATTGCACTAACCCAGCACTACACAGCATTTAGTGTGCTTAGAAGCTCTAAACTAGTAATTCTGAGCATTGAAGGTCTAACATAACTTGCAATTGGAAAAAAGCTCTAACGCATGAAAATCTGTCTTCTGCATTGCAAATAACATTTCATTTCATGAGAAAGAAACATGTCTCAAGTACAGAAGCTTTACTCCTAAAATTGCAGTAAGCAACTTTCTCTCACTGAGAAAGAAGCTTTTCAGGATCTGTGGCCTTGGATTCGCTTCATTTGCTTCATTGCACTGACAGAGCATTTAATGTTCTAAATAAGCTTTAACTAGTGATTCTGAGCATTGAAGCTCGAACATAACTTGCAATGGAACAAAGCTCTAACGCATGAAAATCTGTCTTCTGCATTGCAAATAACATTTCCTTTCATGAGAAAGACACATGTCTCATGTACTGAAGCTTTACTCTTAAAATTGCATTAAGCAACTTTCCCTCACTGAGAAAGAAGCTTTTCAGCATCTGTGGCCTTGAATTCTCTTTATGTGCTTAATTGCTCTGACACAGTATTACACAGCATGTAGTGTTCTTCTGAGCGCTAAACTAGTGATTCTGAGCATTGAAGCTCCAACATAACATGCAATGGAAAAAAGCTCTGACGCATGAAAATCTGTCTTCTGCATTGTAAATAACATTTCATTTCATGAGAAAGAAACATGTCTCAAGCACAGAAGCTTTACTCTTGAAACTGCATTAAGCAACTTTCTCTCACTGAGAAAGAACCTTTTCATCATCTGTGGCCTCGAATTCTCTTCATTTGCACTAACACAGCATTTAGTGTGCTTAGAAGCTCTAAACTAGTAATTCTGAGCACTGAAGCTCTAACAAAACTTGCTCTGCAAAAAAGCTCTAACACATGAAAATCTTTCATCTGCATTGCAAATAACATTTCATTTCATGACAAAGAAACATGTTTCATGTACTGAATCTTTGCTCTTATAATTGCATTAAGCAACTTTCTCTGACTGAGAAAGAATCTTTTCAACATCTGTGGTCTTGAATTCTCTTCATTTGCTTAATTGCACTAACCCAGCACTACACAGCATTTAGTGTGCTTAGAAGCTCTAAACTAGTAATTCTGAGCATTGAAGCTCTAACAAAACTTGCTCTACAAAAAAGCTCTAACGCATGAAAATCTGTCTTCTGCATTGCAAATAACATTTCATTTCATGAGAAAGAAACATGTCTCAAGTACAGAAGCTTTATTCCTAAAATTGCAGTAAGCAACTTTCTCTCACTGAGAAAGAAGCTTTTCAGCATCTGTGGCCTTGAATTCGCTCCATTTGCTTCATTGCACTGACAGAGCATTTAATGTTCTAATAAGCTTTAACTAGTGATTCTGAGCATTGAAGGTCTAACATAACTTGCAATTGGAAAAAAGCTTTGACGCATGAAAATCTATCTTCTGCATTGCTAGTAAAATTTCATTTCATGAGAAAGATACATCTTTCATGTACTTGAGCTTTACTCTTAAAATTGCATTAACCAACTTTCTCTCACTGAGAAAGATGCTTTTCAGCATCTTGTGGCCTTGAATTCTCTTTATGTGCATAATTGCTCTGACACAGTATTACACAGCATGTAGTGTTCTTATGAGTGCTAAACTAGTCATTCTGAGCATTGAAGCTCAAACATAACCTGCAATTGAAAAAAAGCTCTGACGCATGAAAATCTGTCTTCTGCATTGTAAATAACATTTCATTTCATGAGAATGAAACATGTCTCAAGCACAGAAGCTTTACTCTTGAAACTGCATGAAGCAACTTTCTCTCACTCAGAAAGAAGTTTTCAGCATCTGTGGCCTTGAATTCTCTTTATGTGCTTAATTGCTCTAACACATTATTACAAAGCATATAGTGTTCTTATGAGCTCTAAACTAGTGATTCTGAGGATTAAAGCTCTAACATAACTTGCTCATGCAAAAAAGCTCTAACACATGAAAATCTATCTTCTGCATTGCTAGTAACATTTCATTTCATGAGAAAGATACATCTTTCATGTACTTGAGATTTACTCTTAAAATTGCATTAATCAACTTTCTCTCACTGAGAAAGATGCTTTTCAGCATCTGTGGCCTTGAATTCGCTTCATTTGCTTCATTGCACTGACAGAGCATTTAATGTTCTAATAAGCTTTAACTAGTGATTCTGAGCATTGAAGGTCTAACATAACTTGCAATTCGAAAAAAGCTTTGACGCATGAAAATCTGTCTTCTGCATTGGAAATAACATTTCATTTCATGAGAAATAAACATGTCTCAAGTACAGAAGCTTTACTCTTAAAATTGCACTGAGCAACTTTCTCTCACTGAGAAAGAAGTTTTCAGCATCTGTGGCCTTGAATTCTCTTTATGTGCTTAATTGCTCTAACACAGTATTACAAAGCATTTAGTGTTCTTAGAAGCTCTAAACTAGTAATTCTCAGCACTGAAGCTCGAACATAACTTGCAATGGAAAAAAGCTCTAACGCATGAAAATCTGTCTTCTGCATTGCAAAAAACATTTCCTTTCATGAGAAAGACAAATGTCTCATGTACTGAAGCTTTACTCTTAAAATTGCATTAAGCAACTTTCTCTCAATGAGAAAGAAGCTTTTCAGCATCTGTGGCCTTGAATTCGCTTCATTTCCTTAATTGCACTAACCCAGCACTACACAGCATTTAGTGTTCTTAGAAGCTCTAAACTAGTAATTCTGAGCATTGAAGCTCTCACAAAACTTGCTCTGCAAAAAAGCTCTAACACATGAAAATCTTTCATCTGCATTGCAAATAACATTTCATTTCATGACAACGAAACATGTCTCATGTACTGAATCTTTGCTCTTATAATTGCATTAAGCAACTTTCTCTCACTGAGAAAGAATCTTTTCAGCATCTGTGGTCTTGAATTCTCTTCATTTGCTTAATAGCACTAACCCAGCACTACACAGCATTTAGTGTGCTTAGAAGCTCTAAACTAGTAATTCTGAGCATTGAAGGTCTAACATAACTTGCAATTGGAAAAAAGCTCTAACGCATGAAAATCTGTCTTCTGCATTGCAAATAACATTTCATTTCATGAGAAAGAAACATGTCTCAAGTACAGAAGCTTTACTCCTAAAATTGCAGTAAGCAACTTTCTCTCACTGAGAAAGAAGCTTTTCAGGATCTGTGGCCTTGAATTCGCTTCATTTGCTTCATTGCACTGACAGCGCATTTAATGTTCTAAATAAGCTTTAACTAGTGATTCTGAGCATTGAAGCTCGAACATAACTTGCAATGGAACAAAGCTCTAACGCATGAAAATCTGTCTTCTGCATTGCAAATAACATTTCCTTTCATGAGAAAGACACATGTCTCAAGTACAGAAGCTTTACTCTTAAAATTGCATTAAGCAACTTTCCCTCACTGAGAAAGAAGCTTTTCAGCATCTGTGGCCTTGAATTCTCTTTATGTGCTTAATTGCTCTGACACAGTATTACACAGCATGTAGTGTTCTTCTGAGCGCTAAACTAGTGATTCTGAGCATTGAAGCTCCAACATAACTTGCAATGGAACAAAGCTCTAACGCATGAAAATCTGTCTTCTGCATTGCAAATAACATTTCCTTTCATGAGAAAGACACTTGTCTCAAGTACAGAAGCTTTACTCTTAAAATTGCATTAAGCAACTTTCCCTCACTGAGAAAGAAGCTTTTCAGCATCTGTGGCCTTGAATTCTCTTTATGTGCTTAATTGCTCTGACACAGTATTACACAGCATGTAGTGTTCTTCTGAGCGCTAAACTAGTGATTCTGAGCATTGAAGCTCCAACATAACATGCAATGGACAAAAGCTCTGACGCATGAAAATCTGTCTTCTGCATTGTAAATAACATTTCATTTCATGAGAAAGAAACATGTCTCAAGCACAGAAGCTTTACTCTTGAAACTGCATTAAGCAACTTTCTCTCACTGAGAAAGAACCTTTTCATCATCTGTGGCCTCGAATTCTCTTCATTTGCACTAACACATCATTTAGTATGCTTAGAAGCTCTAAACTAGTAATTCTGAGCACTGAAGCTCTAACAAAACTTGCTCTGCAAAAAAGCTCTAACACATGAAAATCTTTCATCTGCATTGCAAATAACATTTCATTTCATGACAAAGAAACATGTTTCATGTACTGAATCTTTGCTCTTATAATTGCATTAAGCAACTTTCTCTGACTGAGAAAGAATCTTTTCAACATCTGTGGTCTTGAATTCTCTTCATTTGCTTAAGTGCACTAACCCAGCACTACACAGCATTTAGTGTGCTTAGAAGCTCTAAACTAGTAATTCTGAGCATTGAAGCTCTAACAAAACTTGCTCTACAAAAAAGCTCTAACGCATGAAAATCTGTCTTCTGCATTGCAAATAACATTTCATTTCATGAGAAAGAAACATGTCTCAAGTACAGAAGCTTTACTCCTAAAATTGCAGTAAGCAACTTTCTCTCACTGAGAAAGAAGCTTTTCAGCATCTGTGGCCTTGAATTCGCTTCATTTGCTTCATTGCACTGACAGAGCATTTAATGTTCTAATAAGCTTTAACTAGTGATTCTGAGCATTGAAGGTCTAACATAACTTGCAATTGGAAAAAAGCTTTGACGCATGAAAATCTATCTTCTGCATTGCTAGTAAAATTTCATTTCATGAGAAAGATACATCTTTCATGTACTTGAGCTTTACTCTTAAAATTGCATTAACCAACTTTCTCTCACTGAGAAAGATGCTTTTAAGCATCTTGTGGCCTTGAATTCTCTTTATGTGCATAATTGCTCTGACACAGTATTACACAGCATGTAGTGTTCTTATGAGTGCTAAACTAGTCATTCTGAGCATTGAAGCTCAAACATAACCTGCAATGGAAAAAAAGCTCTGACGCATGAAAATCTGTCTTCTGCATTGTAAATAACATTTCATTTCATGAGAATGAAACATGTCTCAAGCACAGAAGCTTTACTCTTGAAACTGCATGAAGCAACTTTCTCTCACTCAGAAAGAAGTTTTCAGCATCTGTGGCCTTGAATTCTCTTTATGTGCTTAATTGCTCTAACACATTATTACAAAGCATATAGTGTTCTTATGAGCTCTAAACTAGTGATTCTGAGGATTAAAGCTCTAACATAACTTGCTCATGCAAAAAAGCTCTAACACATGAAAATCTATCTTCTGCATTGCTAGTAACATTTCATTTCATGAGAAAGATACATCTTTCATGTACTTGAGCTTTACTCTTAAAATTGCATTAATCAACTTTCTCTCACTGAGAAAGATGCTTTTCAGCATCTGTGGCCTTGAATTCTCTTTATGTGCATAATTGCTCTGACACAGTATTACACAGCATGTAGTGTTCTTATGAGTGCTAAACTAGTCATTCTGAGCATTGAAGCTCTAACAAAACTTGCTCTGCAAAAAAGCTCTAACACATGAAAATCTTTCATCTGCATTGCAAATAACATTTCATTTCATGACAACGAAACATGTCTCATGTACTGAATCTTTGCTCTTATAATTGCATTAAGCAACTTTCTCTCACTGAGAAAGAATATTTTCGGCATCTGTGGTCTTGAATTCTCTTCATTTGCTTAATTGCACTAACCCAGCACTACACAGCATTTAGTGTGCTTAGAAGCTCTAAACTAGTAATTCTGAGCATTGAAGCTCTAACAAAACTTGCTCTGCAAAAAAGCTCTAACGCATTAAAATCTGTCTTCTGCATTGCAAATAACATTTCATTTCATGAGAAAGAAACATGTCTCAAGTACAGAAGCTTTAATCCTAAAATTGCAGTAAGCAACTTTCTCTCACTGAGAAAGAAGCTTTTCAGCATCTGTGGCCTTGAATTCGCTTCATTTGCTTCATTGCACTGACAGAGCATTTAATGTTCTAATAAGCTTTAACTAGTGATTCTGAGCATTGAAGGTCTAACATAACTTGCAATTGGAAAAAAGCTTTGACGCATGAAAATCTGTCTTCTGCATTGGAAATAACATTTCATTTCATGAGAAATAAACATGTCTCAAGTACAGAAGCTTTACTCTTAAAATTGCATGAAGCAACTTTCTCTCACTGAGAAAGAAGTTTTCAGCATCTGTGGCCTTGAATTCTCTTTATGTGCTTAATTGCTCTAACACAGAATTACAAAGCATGTAGTGTTCTTATGAGCTCTAAACTAGTGATTCTGAGCATTGAAGCTCTAACATAACTTGCTCATGCAAAAAAGCTCTAACACATGAAAATCTATCTTCTGCATTGCTAGTAACATTTCATTTCATGAGAAAGATACATCTTTCATGTACTTGAGCTTTACTCTTAAAATTGCATTAAGCAACTTTCTCTCACTGAGAAAGAAGCTTTTCAGCATCTTTGGCCTTGAATTCTCTTCATTTGCTTAGTTGCACAAACAAAGCATTTCGTGTTCTTAGAAGCTCTAAACTAGTAATTCTGAGCACTGAAGCTCGAACATAACTTGCAATGGAAAAAAGCTCTAACGCATGAAAATCTGTCTTCTGCATTGCAAATAACATTTCCTTTCATGAGAAAGACACATGTCTCATGTACTGAAGCTTTACTCTTAAAATTGCATTAAGCAACTTTCCCTCACTGAGAAAGAAGCTTTTCAGCATCTGTGGCCTTGAATTCTCTTTATGTGCTTAATTGCTCTGACACAGTATTACACAGCAAGTAGTGTTCTTCTGAGCGCTAAACTAGTGATTCTGAGCATTGAAGTTCCAACATAACATGCAATGGAAAAAAGCTCTGACGCATGAAAATCTGTCTTCTGCATTGTAAATAACATTTCATTTCATGAGAAAGAAACATGTCTCAAGCACAGAAGCTTTACTCTTGAAACTGCATTAAGCAACTTTCTCTCACTGAGAAAGAAGCTTTTCAGCATCTGTGGCCTTGAATTCGCTTCATTTGCTTCATTGCACTGACAGAGCATTTAATGTTCTAATAAGTTTTAACTAGTAATTCTGAGCATTGAAGGTCTAACATAACTTGCAATTGGAAAAAAGCTTTGACGCATGAAAATCTGTCTTCTGCATTGGAAAGAACATTTCATTTCATGAGAAATAAACATGTCTCAAGTACAGAAGCTTTACTCTTAAAATTGCACTGAGCAACTTTCTCTCACTGAGAAAGAAGTTTTCAGCATCTGTGGCCTTGAATTCTCTTTATGTGCTTAACTGCTCTAACACAGTATTACAAAGCATGTAGTGTTCTTATGAGCTCTAAACTAGTGATTCTGAGCATTGAAGCTTTAACATAACTTGCTCATGCAAAAAAGCTCTAACACATGAAAATCTATCTTCTGCATTACTAGTAAAATTTCATTTCATGAGAAAGATACATCTTTCATGTACTTGAGCTTTACTCTTAAAATTGCATTAAGCAACTTTCTCTCACTGAGAAAGAAGTTTTTCAGCATCTGTGGCCTTGAATTCTCTTCATTTGCTTAGTTGCACAAACAAAGCATTTAGTGTTCTTAGAAGCTCTAAACTAGTAATTCTGAGCACTGAAGCTCGAACATAACTTGCAATGGAAAAAAGCTCTAACGCATGAAAATCTGTCTTCTGCATTGCAAATAACATTTCCTTTCATGAGAAAGACAAATGTCTCATGTACTGAAGCTTTACTCTTAAAATTGCATTAAGCAACTTTCTCTCAATGAGAAAGAAGCTTTTCAGCATCTGTGGCCTTGAATTCGCTTCATTTCCTTAATTGCACTAACCCAGCACTACACAGCATTTAGTGTTCTTAGAAGCTCTAAACTAGTAATTCTGAGCATTGAAGCTCTAACAAAACTTGCTCTGCAAAAAAGCTCTAACACATGAAAATCTTTCATCTGCATTGCAAATAACATTTCATTTCATGACAACGAAACATGTCTCATGTACTGAATCTTTGCTCTTATAATTGCATTAAGCAACTTTCTCTCACTGAGAAAGAATCTTTTCAGCATCTGTGGTCTTGAATTCTCTTCATTTGCTTAATTGCACTAACCCAGCACTACACACCATTTAGTGTGCTTAGAAGCTCTAAACTAGTAATTCTGAGCATTGAAGGTCTAACATAACTTGCAATTGGAAAAAAGCTCTAACGCATGAAAATCTGTCTTCTGCATTGCAAATAACATTTCATTTCATGAGAAAGAAACATGTCTCAAGTACAGAAGCTTTACTCCTAAAATTGCAGTAAGCAACTTTCTCTCACTGAGAAAGAAGCTTTTCAGGATCTGTGGCCTTGAATTCGCTTCATTTGCTTCATTGCACTGACAGAGCATTTAATGTTCTAAATAAGCTTTAACTAGTGATTCTGAGCATTGAAGCTCGAACATAACTTGCAATGGAACAAAGCTCTAACGCATGAAAATCTGTCTTCTGCATTGCAAATAACATTTCCTTTCATGAGAAAGACACATGTCTCATGTACTGAAGCTTTACTCTTAAAATTGCATTAAGCAACTTTCCCTCACTGAGAAAGAAGCTTTTCAGCATCTGTGGCCTTGAATTCTCTTTATGTGCTTAATTGCTCTGACACAGTATTACACAGCATGTAGTGTTCTTCTGAGTGCTAAACTAGTGATTCTGAGCATTGAAGCTCCAACATAACATGCAATGGAAAAAAGCTCTGACGCATGAAAATCTGTCTTCTGCATTGTAAATAACATTTCATTTCATGAGAAAGAAACATGTCTCAAGCACAGAAGCTTTACTCTTGAAACTGCATTAAGCAACTTTCTCTCACTGAGAAAGAATCTTTTCATCATCTGTGGCCTCGAATTCTCTTCATTTGCACTAACACAGCATTTAGTGTGCTTAGAAGCTCTAAACTAGTAATTCTGAGCACTGAAGCTCTAACAAAACTTGCTCTGCAAAAAAGCTCTAACACATGAAAATCTTTCATCTGCATTGCAAATAACATTTCATTTCATGACAAAGAAACATGTTTCATGTACTGAATCTTTGCTCTTATAATTGCATTAAGCAACTTTCTCTGACTGAGAAAGAATCTTTTCAACATCTGTGGTCTTGAATTCTCTTCATTTGCTTAATTGCACTAACCCAGCACTACACAGCATTTAGTGTGCTTAGAAGCTCTAAACTAGTAATTCTGAGCATTGAAGCTCTAACAAAACTTGCTCTACAAAAAAGCTCTAACGCATGAAAATCTGTCTTCTGCATTGCAAATAACATTTCATTTCATGAGAAAGAAACATGTCTCAAGTACAGAAGCTTTACTCCTAAAATTGCAGTAAGCAACTTTCTCTCACTGAGAAAGAAGCTTTTCAGCATCTGTGGCCTTGAATTCGCTTCATTTGCTTCATTGCACTGACAGAGCATTTAATGTTCTAATAAGCTTTAACTAGTGATTCTGAGCATTGAAGGTCTAACATAACTTGCAATTGGAAAAAAGCTTTGACGCATGAAAATCTATCTTCTGCATTGCTAGTAAAATTTCATTTCATGAGAAAGATACATCTTTCATGTACTTGAGCTTTACTCTTAAAATTGCATTAACCAACTTTCTCTCACTGAGAAAGATGCTTTTCAGCATCTTGTGGCCTTGAATTCTCTTTATGTGCATAATTGCTCTGACACAGTATTACACAGCATGTAGTGTTCTTATGAGTGCTAAACTAGTCATTCTGAGCATTGAAGCTCAAACATAACCTGCAATGGAAAAAAAGCTCTGACGCATGAAAATCTGTCTTCTGCATTGTAAATAACATTTCATTTCATGAGAATGAAACATGTTTCAAGCACAGAAGCTTTACTCTTGAAACTGCATGAAGCAACTTTCTCTCACTCAGAAAGAAGTTTTCAGCATCTGTGGCCTTGAATTCTCTTTATGTGCTTAATTGCTCTAACACATTATTACAAAGCATATAGTGTTCTTATGAGCTCTAAACTAGTGATTCTGAGGATTAAAGCTCTAACATAACTTGCTCATGCAAAAAAGCTCTAACACATGAAAATCTATCTTCTGCATTGCTAGTAACATTTCATTTCATGAGAAAGATACATCTTTCATGTACTTGAGATTTACTCTTAAAATTGCATTAATCAACTTTCTCTCACTGAGAAAGATGCTTTTCAGCATCTGTGGCCTTGAATTCTCTTTATGTGCATAATTGCTCTGACACAGTATTACACAGCATGTAGTGTTCTTATGAGTGCTAAACTAGTCATTCTGAGCATTGAAGCTCTAACAAAACTTGCTCTGCAAAAAAGCTCTAACACATGAAAATCTTTCATCTGCATTGCAAATAACATTTCATTTCATGACAACGAAACATGTCTCATGTACTGAATCTTTGCTCTTATAATTGCATTAAGCAACTTTCTCTCACTGAGAAAGAATCTTTTCAGCATCTGTGGTCTTGAATTCTCTTCATTTGCTTAATTGCACTAACCCAGCACTACACAGCATTTAGTGTGCTTAGAAGCTCTAAACTAGTAATTCTGAGCATTGAAGGTCTAACATAACTTGCAATTGGAAAAAAGCTCTAACGCATGAAAATCTGTCTTCTGCATTGCAAATAACATTTCATTTCATGAGAAAGAAACATGTCTCAAGTACAGAAGCTTTACTCCTAAAATTGCAGTAAGCAACTTTCTCTCACTGAGAAAGAAGCTTTTCAGGATCTGTGGCCTTGGATTCGCTTCATTTGCTTCATTGCACTGACAGAGCATTTAATGTTCTAAATAAGCTTTAACTAGTGATTCTGAGCATTGAAGCTCGAACATAACTTGCAATGGAACAAAGCTCTAACGCATGAAAATCTGTCTTCTGCATTGCAAATAACATTTCCTTTCATGAGAAAGACACATGTCTCATGTACTGAAGCTTTACTCTTAAAATTGCATTAAGCAACTTTCCCTCACTGAGAAAGAAGCTTTTCAGCATCTGTGGCCTTGAATTCTCTTTATGTGCTTAATTGCTCTGACACAGTATTACACAGCATGTAGTGTTCTTCTGAGCGCTAAACTAGTGATTCTGAGCATTGAAGCTCCAACATAACATGCAATGGAAAAAAGCTCTGACGCATGAAAATCTGTCTTCTGCATTGTAAATAACATTTCATTTCATGAGAAAGAAACATGTCTCAAGCACAGAAGCTTTACTCTTGAAACTGCATTAAGCAACTTTCTCTCACTGAGAAAGAACCTTTTCATCATCTGTGGCCTCGAATTCTCTTCATTTGCACTAACACAGCATTTAGTGTGCTTAGAAGCTCTAAACTAGTAATTCTGAGCACTGAAGCTCTAACAAAACTTGCTCTGCAAAAAAGCTCTAACACATGAAAATCTTTCATCTGCATTGCAAATAACATTTCATTTCATGACAAAGAAACATGTTTCATGTACTGAATCTTTGCTCTTATAATTGCATTAAGCAACTTTCTCTGACTGAGAAAGAATCTTTTCAACATCTGTGGTCTTGAATTCTCTTCATTTGCTTAATTGCACTAACCCAGCACTACACAGCATTTAGTGTGCTTAGAAGCTCTAAACTAGTAATTCTGAGCATTGAAGCTCTAACAAAACTTGCTCTACAAAAAAGCTCTAACGCATGAAAATCTGTCTTCTGCATTGCAAATAACATTTCATTTCATGAGAAAGAAACATGTCTCAAGTACAGAAGCTTTATTCCTAAAATTGCAGTAAGCAACTTTCTCTCACTGAGAAAGAAGCTTTTCAGCATCTGTGGCCTTGAATTCGCTCCATTTGCTTCATTGCACTGACAGAGCATTTAATGTTCTAATAAGCTTTAACTAGTGATTCTGAGCATTGAAGGTCTAACATAACTTGCAATTGGAAAAAAGCTTTGACGCATGAAAATCTATCTTCTGCATTGCTAGTAAAATTTCATTTCATGAGAAAGATACATCTTTCATGTACTTGAGCTTTACTCTTAAAATTGCATTAACCAACTTTCTCTCACTGAGAAAGATGCTTTTCAGCATCTTGTGGCCTTGAATTCTCTTTATGTGCATAATTGCTCTGACACAGTATTACACAGCATGTAGTGTTCTTATGAGTGCTAAACTAGTCATTCTGAGCATTGAAGCTCAAACATAACCTGCAATTGAAAAAAAGCTCTGACGCATGAAAATCTGTCTTCTGCATTGTAAATAACATTTCATTTCATGAGAATGAAACATGTCTCAAGCACAGAAGCTTTACTCTTGAAACTGCATGAAGCAACTTTCTCTCACTCAGAAAGAAGTTTTCAGCATCTGTGGCCTTGAATTCTCTTTATGTGCTTAATTGCTCTAACACATTATTACAAAGCATATAGTGTTCTTATGAGCTCTAAACTAGTGATTCTGAGGATTAAAGCTCTAACATAACTTGCTCATGCAAAAAAGCTCTAACACATGAAAATCTATCTTCTGCATTGCTAGTAACATTTCATTTCATGAGAAAGATACATCTTTCATGTACTTGAGATTTACTCTTAAAATTGCATTAATCAACTTTCTCTCACTGAGAAAGATGCTTTTCAGCATCTGTGGCCTTGAATTCGCTTCATTTGCTTCATTGCACTGACAGAGCATTTAATGTTCTAATAAGCTTTAACTAGTGATTCTGAGCATTGAAGGTCTAACATAACTTGCAATTCGAAAAAAGCTTTGACGCATGAAAATCTGTCTTCTGCATTGGAAATAACATTTCATTTCATGAGAAATAAACATGTCTCAAGTACAGAAGCTTTACTCTTAAAATTGCACTGAGCAACTTTCTCTCACTGAGAAAGAAGTTTTCAGCATCTGTGGCCTTGAATTCTCTTTATGTGCTTAATTGCTCTAACACAGTATTACAAAGCATTTAGTGTTCTTAGAAGCTCTAAACTAGTAATTCTCAGCACTGAAGCTCGAACATAACTTGCAATGGAAAAAAGCTCTAACGCATGAAAATCTGTCTTCTGCATTGCAAAAAACATTTCCTTTCATGAGAAAGACAAATGTCTCATGTACTGAAGCTTTACTCTTAAAATTGCATTAAGCAACTTTCTCTCAATGAGAAAGAAGCTTTTCAGCATCTGTGGCCTTGAATTCGCTTCATTTCCTTAATTGCACTAACCCAGCACTACACAGCATTTAGTGTTCTTAGAAGCTCTAAACTAGTAATTCTGAGCATTGAAGCTCTCACAAAACTTGCTCTGCAAAAAAGCTCTAACACATGAAAATCTTTCATCTGCATTGCAAATAACATTTCATTTCATGACAACGAAACATGTCTCATGTACTGAATCTTTGCTCTTATAATTGCATTAAGCAACTTTCTCTCACTGAGAAAGAATCTTTTCAGCATCTGTGGTCTTGAATTCTCTTCATTTGCTTAATAGCACTAACCCAGCACTACACAGCATTTAGTGTGCTTAGAAGCTCTAAACTAGTAATTCTGAGCATTGAAGGTCTAACATAACTTGCAATTGGAAAAAAGCTCTAACGCATGAAAATCTGTCTTCTGCATTGCAAATAACATTTCATTTCATGAGAAAGAAACATGTCTCAAGTACAGAAGCTTTACTCCTAAAATTGCAGTAAGCAACTTTCTCTCACTGAGAAAGAAGCTTTTCAGGATCTGTGGCCTTGAATTCGCTTCATTTGCTTCATTGCACTGACAGCGCATTTAATGTTCTAAATAAGCTTTAACTAGTGATTCTGAGCATTGAAGCTCGAACATAACTTGCAATGGAACAAAGCTCTAACGCATGAAAATCTGTCTTCTGCATTGCAAATAACATTTCCTTTCATGAGAAAGACACATGTCTCAAGTACAGAAGCTTTACTCTTAAAATTGCATTAAGCAACTTTCCCTCACTGAGAAAGAAGCTTTTCAGCATCTGTGGCCTTGAATTCTCTTTATGTGCTTAATTGCTCTGACACAGTATTACACAGCATGTAGTGTTCTTCTGAGCGCTAAACTAGTGATTCTGAGCATTGAAGCTCCAACATAACTTGCAATGGAACAAAGCTCTAACGCATGAAAATCTGTCTTCTGCATTGCAAATAACATTTCCTTTCATGAGAAAGACACTTGTCTCAAGTACAGAAGCTTTACTCTTAAAATTGCATTAAGCAACTTTCCCTCACTGAGAAAGAAGCTTTTCAGCATCTGTGGCCTTGAATTCTCTTTATGTGCTTAATTGCTCTGACACAGTATTACACAGCATGTAGTGTTCTTCTGAGCGCTAAACTAGTGATTCTGAGCATTGAAGCTCCAACATAACATGCAATGGACAAAAGCTCTGACGCATGAAAATCTGTCTTCTGCATTGTAAATAACATTTCATTTCATGAGAAAGAAACATGTCTCAAGCACAGAAGCTTTACTCTTGAAACTGCATTAAGCAACTTTCTCTCACTGAGAAAGAACCTTTTCATCATCTGTGGCCTCGAATTCTCTTCATTTGCACTAACACATCATTTAGTATGCTTAGAAGCTCTAAACTAGTAATTCTGAGCACTGAAGCTCTAACAAAACTTGCTCTGCAAAAAACCTCTAACACATGAAAATCTTTCATCTGCATTGCAAATAACATTTCATTTCATGACAAAGAAACATGTTTCATGTACTGAATCTTTGCTCTTATAATTGCATTAAGCAACTTTCTCTGACTGAGAAAGAATCTTTTCAACATCTGTGGTCTTGAATTCTCTTCATTTGCTTAAGTGCACTAACCCAGCACTACACAGCATTTAGTGTGCTTAGAAGCTCTAAACTAGTAATTCTGAGCATTGAAGCTCTAACAAAACTTGCTCTACAAAAAAGCTCTAACGCATGAAAATCTGTCTTCTGCATTGCAAATAACATTTCATTTCATGAGAAAGAAACATGTCTCAAGTACAGAAGCTTTACTCCTAAAATTGCAGTAAGCAACTTTCTCTCACTGAGAAAGAAGCTTTTCAGCATCTGTGGCCTTGAATTCGCTTCATTTGCTTCATTGCACTGACAGAGCATTTAATGTTCTAATAAGCTTTAACTAGTGATTCTGAGCATTGAAGGTCTAACATAACTTGCAATTGGAAAAAAGCTTTGACGCATGAAAATCTATCTTCTGCATTGCTAGTAAAATTTCATTTCATGAGAAAGATACATCTTTCATGTACTTGAGCTTTACTCTTAAAATTGCATTAACCAACTTTCTCTCACTGAGAAAGATGCTTTTAAGCATCTTGTGGCCTTGAATTCTCTTTATGTGCATAATTGCTCTGACACAGTATTACACAGCATGTAGTGTTCTTATGAGTGCTAAACTAGTCATTCTGAGCATTGAAGCTCAAACATAACCTGCAATGGAAAAAAAGCTCTGACGCATGAAAATCTGTCTTCTGCATTGTAAATAACATTTCATTTCATGAGAATGAAACATGTCTCAAGCACAGAAGCTTTACTCTTGAAACTGCATGAAGCAACTTTCTCTCACTCAGAAAGAAGTTTTCAGCATCTGTGGCCTTGAATTCTCTTTATGTGCTTAATTGCTCTAACACATTATTACAAAGCATATAGTGTTCTTATGAGCTCTAAACTAGTGATTCTGAGGATTAAAGCTCTAACATAACTTGCTCATGCAAAAAAGCTCTAACACATGAAAATCTATCTTCTGCATTGCTAGTAACATTTCATTTCATGAGAAAGATACATCTTTCATGTACTTGAGCTTTACTCTTAAAATTGCATTAATCAACTTTCTCTCACTGAGAAAGATGCTTTTCAGCATCTGTGGCCTTGAATTCTCTTTATGTGCATAATTGCTCTGACACAGTATTACACAGCATGTAGTGTTCTTATGAGTGCTAAACTAGTCATTCTGAGCATTGAAGCTCTAACAAAACTTGCTCTGCAAAAAAGCTCTAACACATGAAAATCTTTCATCTGCATTGCAAATAACATTTCATTTCATGACAACGAAACATGTCTCATGTACTGAATCTTTGCTCTTATAATTGCATTAAGCAACTTTCTCTCACTGAGAAAGAATATTTTCGGCATCTGTGGTCTTGAATTCTCTTCATTTGCTTAATTGCACTAACCCAGCACTACACAGCATTTAGTGTGCTTAGAAGCTCTAAACTAGTAATTCTGAGCATTGAAGCTCTAACAAAACTTGCTCTGCAAAAAAGCTCTAACGCATTAAAATCTGTCTTCTGCATTGCAAATAACATTTCATTTCATGAGAAAGAAACATGTCTCAAGTACAGAAGCTTTAATCCTAAAATTGCAGTAAGCAACTTTCTCTCACTGAGAAAGAAGCTTTTCAGCATCTGTGGCCTTGAATTCGCTTCATTTGCTTCATTGCACTGACAGAGCATTTAATGTTCTAATAAGCTTTAACTAGTGATTCTGAGCATTGAAGGTCTAACATAACTTGCAATTGGAAAAAAGCTTTGACGCATGAAAATCTGTCTTCTGCATTGGAAATAACATTTCATTTCATGAGAAATAAACATGTCTCAAGTACAGAAGCTTTACTCTTAAAATTGCATGAAGCAACTTTCTCTCACTGAGAAAGAAGTTTTCAGCATCTGTGGCCTTGAATTCTCTTTATGTGCTTAATTGCTCTAACACAGAATTACAAAGCATGTAGTGTTCTTATGAGCTCTAAACTAGTGATTCTGAGCATTGAAGCTCTAACATAACTTGCTCATGCAAAAAAGCTCTAACACATGAAAATCTATCTTCTGCATTGCTAGTAACATTTCATTTCATGAGAAAGATACATCTTTCATGTACTTGAGCTTTACTCTTAAAATTGCATTAAGCAACTTTCTCTCACTGAGAAAGAAGCTTTTCAGCATCTTTGGCCTTGAATTCTCTTCATTTGCTTAGTTGCACAAACAAAGCATTTCGTGTTCTTAGAAGCTCTAAACTAGTAATTCTGAGCACTGAAGCTCGAACATAACTTGCAATGGAAAAAAGCTCTAACGCATGAAAATCTGTCTTCTGCATTGCAAATAACATTTCCTTTCATGAGAAAGACACATGTCTCATGTACTGAAGCTTTACTCTTAAAATTGCATTAAGCAACTTTCCCTCACTGAGAAAGAAGCTTTTCAGCATCTGTGGCCTTGAATTCTCTTTATGTGCTTAATTGCTCTGACACAGTATTACACAGCAAGTAGTGTTCTTCTGAGCGCTAAACTAGTGATTCTGAGCATTGAAGTTCCAACATAACATGCAATGGAAAAAAGCTCTGACGCATGAAAATCTGTCTTCTGCATTGTAAATAACATTTCATTTCATGAGAAAGAAACATGTCTCAAGCACAGAAGCTTTACTCTTGAAACTGCATTAAGCAACTTTCTCTCACTGAGAAAGAAGCTTTTCAGCATCTGTGGCCTTGAATTCGCTTCATTTGCTTCATTGCACTGACAGAGCATTTAATGTTCTAATAAGTTTTAACTAGTAATTCTGAGCATTGAAGGTCTAACATAACTTGCAATTGGAAAAAAGCTTTGACGCATGAAAATCTGTCTTCTGCATTGGAAAGAACATTTCATTTCATGAGAAATAAACATGTCTCAAGTACAGAAGCTTTACTCTTAAAATTGCACTGAGCAACTTTCTCTCACTGAGAAAGAAGTTTTCAGCATCTGTGGCCTTGAATTCTCTTTATGTGCTTAACTGCTCTAACACAGTATTACAAAGCATGTAGTGTTCTTATGAGCTCTAAACTAGTGATTCTGAGCATTGAAGCTTTAACATAACTTGCTCATGCAAAAAAGCTCTAACACATGAAAATCTATCTTCTGCATTACTAGTAAAATTTCATTTCATGAGAAAGATACATCTTTCATGTACTTGAGCTTTACGCTTAAAATTGCATTAACCAACTTTCTCTCACTGAGAAAGATGCTTTTCAGCATCTTGTGGCCTTGAATTCTCTTTATGTGCATAATTGCTCTGACACAGTATTACACAGCATGTAGTGTTCTTATGAGTGCTAAACTAGTCATTCTGAGCATTGAAGCTCAAGCATAACCTGCAATGGAAAAAAAGCTCTGACGCATGAAAATCTGTCTTCTGCATTGTAAATAACATTTCATTTCATGAGAAAGAAACATGTCTCAAGCACAGAAGCTTTACTCTTGAAACTGCATGAAGCAACTTTCTCTCACTCAGAAAGAAGTTTTCAGCATCTGTGGCCTTGAATTCTCTTTATGTGCTTAATTGCTCTAACACATCATTACAAAGCATATAGTGTTCTTATGAGCTCTAAACTAGTGATTCTGAGCATTAAAGCTCTAACATAACTTGCTCATGCAAAAAAGCTCTAACACATGAAAATCTATCTTCTGCATTGCTAGTAAAATTTCATTTCATGAGAAAGATACATCTTTCATGTACTTGAGCTTTACTCTTAAAATTGCATTAATCAACTTTCTCTCACTGAGAAAGATGCTTTTCAGCATCTGTGGCCTTGAATTCTCTTTATGTGCATAATTGCTCTGACACAGTATTACACAGCATGTAGTGTTCTTATGAGTGCTAAACTAGTCATTCTGAGCATTGAAGCTCTAACAAAACTTGCTCTGCAAAAAAGCTCTAACACATGAAAATCTTTCATCTGCATTGCAAATAACATTTCATTTCATGACAACGAAACATGTCTCATGTACTGAATCTTTGCTCTTATAATTGCATTAAGCAACTTTCTCTCACTGAGAAAGAATATTTTCGGCATCTGTGGTCTTGAATTCTCTTCATTTGCTTAATTGCACTAACCCAGCACTACAAAGCATTTAATGTGCTTAGAAGCTCTAAACTAGTAATTCTGAGCATTGAAGCTCTAACAAAACTCGCTCTGCAAAAAAGCTCTAACGCATTAAAATCTGTCTTCTGCATTGCAAATAACATTTCATTTCATGAGAAAGAAACATGTCTCAAGTACAGAAGCTTTAATCCTAAAATTGCAGTAAGCAACTTTCTCTCACTGAGAAAGAAGCTTTTCAGCATCTGTGGCCTTGAATTCGCTTCATTTGCTTCATTGCACTGACAGAGCATTTAATGTTCTAATAAGCTTTAACTAGTGATTCTGAGCATTGAAGGTCTAACATAACTTGCAATTGGAAAAAAGCTTTGACGCATGAAAATCTGTCTTCTGCATTGGAAATAACATTTCATTTCATGAGAAATAAACATGTCTCAAGTACAGAAGCTTTACTCTTAAAATTGCATTGAGCAACTTTCTCTCACTGAGAAAGAAGTTTTCAGCATCTGTGGCCTTGAATTCTCTTTATGTGCTTAATTGCTCTAACACAGTATTACAAAGCATGTAGTGTTCTTATGAGCTCTAAACTAGTGATTCTGAGCATTGAAGCTCTAACATAACTTGCTCATGCAGAAAAGCTCTAACACATGAAAATCTATCTTCTGCATTGCTAGTAAAATTTCATTTCATGAGAAAGATACATCTTTCATGTACTTGAGCTTTACTCTTAAAATTGCATTAACCAACTTTCTCTCACTGAGAAAGATGCTTTTCAGCATCTTGTGGCCTTGAATTCTCTTTATGTGCATAATTGCTCTGACACAGTATTACACAGCATGTAGTGTTCTTATGAGTGCTAAACTAGTCATTCTGAGCATTGAAGCTCAAGCATAACCTGCAATGGAAAAAAAGCTCTGACGCATGAAAATCTGTCTTCTGCATTGTAAATAACATTTCATTTCATGAGAAAGAAACATGTCTCAAGCACAGAAGCTTTACTCTTGAAACTGCATGAAGCAACTTTCTCTCACTCAGAAAGAAGTTTTCAGCATCTGTGGCCTTGAATTCTCTTTATGTGCTTAATTGCTCTAACACATTATTACAAAGCATATAGTGTTCTTATGAGCTCTAAACTAGTGATTCTGAGCATTAAAGCTCTAACATAACTTGCTCATGCAAAAAAGCTCTAACACATGAAAATCTATCTTCTGCATTGCTAGTAATATTTCATTTCATGAGAAAGATACATCTTTCATGTACTTGAGCTTTACTCTTAAAATTGCATTAATCAACTTTCTCTCACTGAGAAAGATGCTTTTCAGCATCTGTGGCCTTGAATTCTCTTTATGTGCATAATTGCTCTGACACAGTATTACACAGCATGTAGTGTTCTTATGAGTGCTAAACTAGTCATTCTGAGCATTGAAGCTCAAACATAACCTCCAATGGAAAAAAAGCTCTGACGCATGAAAATCTGTCTTCTGCATTGTAAATAACATTTCATTTCATGAGAAAGAAACATGTCTCAAGCAAAGAAGCTTTACTCTTGAAACTGCATGAAGCAACTTTCTCTCTCTGAGAAAGAACCTTTTCAGCATCTGTGACCTTGAATTCTCTTCATTTGCTTAATTGCACTAACCCAGCACTACACAGCATTTAGTGTTCTTAGAAGCTCTAAACTAGTAATTCTGAGCATTGAAGCTCTAACAAAACTTGCTCTGCAAAAAAGCTCTAACACATGAAAATCTTTCATCTGCATTGCAAAAAACAGTTCATTTCATGAGAAAGAAACATGTCTCATGTACTGAATCTTTGCTCTTATAATTGCATTGAGCAACTTTCTCTCACTGAGAAAGAATCTTTTCGGCATCTGTGGTCTTGAATTCTCTTCGTTTGCTTAATTGCACTAACCCAGCACTACACAGCATTTAGTGTGCTTAGAAGCTCTAAACTAGTAATTCTGAGCATTGAAGCTCTAACAAAACTTGCTCTGCAAAAAAGCTCTAACGCATGAAAATCTGTCTTCTGCATTTTAAATATTTCATTTCATGAAAAAGAAACATGTCTCAGGCAAAGAAGCTTTACTCTTAAAATTGCATTAAGCAACTTTCTCTCACTGAGAAAGAATCTTTTCAGCATCTGTGGCCTTGAATTCTCTTCATTTGCTTAGTTGCACAAACAAAGCATTTAGTGTTCTTAGAAGCTCTGAACTAGTAATTCTGAGCACTGAAGCTCGAACATAACTTGCAATGGAAAAAAGCTCTAACGCATGAAAATCTGTCTTCTGCATTGCAAATAACATTTCCTTTCATGAGAAAGACACGTCTCATGTACTGAAGCTTTACTCTTAAAATTGCATTAAGCAACTTTCCCTCACTGAGAAAGAAGCTTTTCAGCATCTGTGGCCTTGAATTCTCTTTATGTGCTTAATTGCTCTGACACAGTATTACACAGCATGTAGTGTTCTTCTGAGCGCTAAACTAGTGATTCTGAGCATTGAAGCTCCAATATAACATGCAATGGAAAAAAGCTCTGACGCATGAAAATCTGTCTTCTGCATTGTAAATAACATTTCATTTCATGAGAAAGAAACATGTCTCAAGCACAGAAGCTTTACTCTTGAAACTGCATTAAGCAACTTTCTCTCACTGAGAAAGAACCTTTTCAGCATCTTGTGGCCTTGAATTCTCTTCATTTGCTTAATTGCACTAACCCTGCACTACACAGCATTTAGTGTTCTTAGAAGCTCTAAACTAGTAATTCTGAGCATTGAAGCTCTAACAAAACTTGCTCTGCAAAAAAGCTCTAACACATGAAAATCTTTCATCTGCATTGCAAATAACATTTCATTTCATGACAACGAAACATGTCTCTTGTACTGAATCTTTGCTCTTATAATTGCATTAAGCAACTTTCTCTCACTGAGAAAGAATCTTTTCAGCATCTGTGGTCTTGAATTCTCTTCATTTGCTTAATTGCACTAACCCAGCACTACACAGCATTTAGTGTGCTTAGAAGCTCTAAACTAGTAATTCTGAGCATTGAAGCTCTAACAAAACTTGCTCTGCAAAAAAGCTCTAACGCATGAAAATCTGTCTTCTGCATTGCAAATAACATTTCATTTCATGAGAAAGAAACATGTCTCAAGTACAGAAGCTTTACTCCTAAAATTGCAGTAAGCAACTTTCTCTCACTGAGAAAGAAGCTTTTCAGCATATGTGGCCTTGAATTCGCTTCATTTGCTTCATTGCACTGACAGATCATTTAATGTTCTAATAAGCTTTAACTAGTGATTCTGAGCATTGACGGTCTAACATAACTTGCAATTGGAAAAAAGCTTTGACGCATGAAAATCTGTCTTCTGCATTGGAAATAACATTTCATTTCATGAGAAATAAACATGTCTCAAGTACAGAGGCTTTACTCTTAAAATTGCACTGAGCAACTTTCTCTCACTGAGAAAGAAGTTTTCAGCATCTGTGGCCTTGAATTCTCTTCTTTTGCACTAACACATCATGTAGTGTCCTTAGAAGCTGTAAACTAGTGATTCTGAGCATTGAAGGTCTAACATAACTTGCAATGGAAAAAAGCTCTAGCACATGAAAATCTATCTTCTACATTGCTAGTAACATTTCATTTCATGAGAAAGATACATCTTTCATGTACTTGAGCTTTACTCTTAAAATTGCATTAACCAACTTTCTGTCACTAAGAAAGAAGCTTTTCAGCATCTGTGGCCTTGAATTCTCTTTTAATTGCTTAATTGCTCTAACACAGCATTACACAGCATTTAGTGTTCTTAGAAGCTCTAAACTAGTAATACTGAGCTTTGAAGCTCTAACAAAACTTGCAATGGAAAAAAGCTCTAACACAAGAAAATTTTTCATCTGCATTGCAAATGACATTTCATTTCATGAGAAAGAAACATGTTTCATGTACTGAATCTTTGCTCTTAAAGTTGCATTAAGCAACTTTCTCTCACTGAGAAAGAAGCTTTTCAGCATCTGTGGCCTTGAATTCGCTTCATTTCCTTAATTGCACTAACCTCAGCACTACACAGCATTCAGTGTTCTTAGAAGCTCTAAACTAGTAATTCTGAGCATTGAAGCTCTAACAAAACTTGCTCTGCAAAAAAGCTCTAACACATGAAAATCTTTCATCTGCATTGCAAATAACATTTCATTTCATGACAACGAAATATGTCTCATGTACTGAATTTTTGCTCTTATAATTGCATTAAGCAACTTTCTCTCACTGAGAACGAACCTTTTCGGTATCTGTGGTCTTGAATTCTCTTCATTTGCTTAATTGCACTAACCCAGCACTACATAGAATTTAGTGTGCTTAGAAGCTCTAAACTAGTAATTCTGAGCATTGAAGCTCTAACAAAACTTGCTCTGCAAAACAGCTCTAACGCATGAAAATCTGTCTTCTGCATTGCAAATAACATTTCATTTCATGAGAAAGAAACATGTCTCAAGTACAGAAGCTTTACTCCTAAAATTGCAGTATTCAGCTTTCTCTCACTGAGAAAGAAGCTTTTCAGCATCTGTGGCCTTGAATTCGCTTCATTTGCTTCATTGCACTGACAGAGCATTTAATGTTCTAATAAGCTTTAACTATTGATTCTGAGCATTGAAGGTATAACATAACTTGCAATGGAAAAAAGCTTTGAAACATGAAAATCTGTCTTCTGCATTGGAAATAACATTTCATTTCATGAGAAAGAAACATGTCTCAAGTACAGAAGCTTTACTCTTAAAATTGAACTGAGCAACTTTCTCTCACTGAGAAAGAAGTTTTCAGCATCTGTGGCCTTGAATTCTCTTTATGTGCTTAATTGCTCTAACACAGTATTACAAAGCATGTAGTGTTCTTAGAAGCTCTAAACTAGTGATTCTGAGCATTGAAGCTCCAACAAAACTTCCTCTGCAAAAAAGCTCTAACGCATGAAAATCTGTCTTCTGCATTGCAAATAAAATTTCATTTCATGAGAAAGAAACATGTCTCAAGTACAGAAGCTTTACTCTTAAAATTGCATTAAGCAACTTTCCCTCACTGAGAAAGAACCTTTTCAGCATCTGTGGCCTCGAATTCTCTTCATTTGCACTAACACAGCATTTAGTGTTCTTAGAAGCTCTAAACTAGTGATTCTGAGCATTGAAACTCTAACATAACTTGCAATGGAAAAGAGCTCTAGCACATGAAAATCTATCTTCTACATTGCTAGTAACATTTCATTTCATGAGAAAGATACATCTTTCATGTACTTGAGCCTTACTCTTAAAATTGCATTAACCAACTTTCTGTCACTAAGAAAGAAGCTTCTCAGCATCTGTGGCCTTGAATTCTCTTTTATTTGCTTAATTGCTCTAACACAGCATTACACAGCATTTAGTGTTCTTAGAAGCTCTAAACTAGTAATACTGAGCTTTGAAGCTCTAACAAAACTTGCAATGGAATAAAGCTCTAACACAAGAAAATCTTTCATCTGCATTGCAAATAACATTTCATTTCATGAGAAAGAAACATGTCTCATGTACTGAATCTTTGCTCTTAAAATTGCATTAAGCAACTTTCCCTCACTGAGAAAGAAGCTTTTCAGCATCTGTGGCCGTGAATTCTCTTTATGTGCTTAATTGCTCTGACACAGTATTACACAGCATGTAGTGTTCTTCTGAGCGCTAAACTAGTGATTCTGAGCATTGAAGCTCCAACATAACATGCAATGGAAAAAAGCTCTGACGCATGAAAATCTGTCTTCTGCATTGTAAATAACATTTCATTTCATGAGAAAGAAACATGTCTCAAGCACAGAAGCTTTACACTTGAAACTGCATTATGCAACTTTCTCTCACTGAAAAAGAACCTTTTCAGCATCTGTGGCCTTGAATTCTCTTCATTTGCTTAATTGCACTAACCCTGCACTACACAGCATTTAGTGTTCTTAGAAGCTCTAAACTAGTAATTCTGAGCACTGAAGCTCTAACAAAACTTGCTCTGCAAAAAAGCTCTAACACATGAAATTCTTTCTTCTGCGTTGCAAATAACATTTCATTTCATGAGACAGAAATATGTCTCAAGTACAGAAGCTTTACTCTTAAAATTCCATTAGCCAACGTTGTCTTACTGAGAAAGAAGCTTTTCAGCATCTGTGGCCTCGAATTCTCTTCATTTGCACTAACAAAGCATTTAGTGTCCTTAGAAGCTCTAAACTAGTGATTCTGAGCATTGAAGGTCTAACATAACTTGCAATGGAAAAAAGCTCTAGCACATGAAAATCTATCTTCTACATTGCTAGTAACATTTCATTTCATGAGAAAGATACATCTTTCATGTACTTGAGCTTTACTCTTAAAATTGCATTAACCAACTTTCTGTCACTAAGAAAGAAGCTTTTCAGCATCTGTGGCCTTGAATTCTCTTTTAATTGCTTAATTGCTCTAACACAGCATTACACAGCATTTAGTGTTCTTAGAAGCTCTAAACTAGTAATACTGAGCTTTGAAGCTCTAACAAAACTTGCAATGGAAAAAAGCTCTAACACAAGAAAATTTTTCATCTGCATTGCAAATGACATTTCATTTCATGAGAAAGAAACATGTCTCATGTACTGAATCTTTGCTCTTAAAGTTGCATTAAGCAACTTTCTCTCACTGAGAAAGAAGCTTTACAGCATCTGTGGCCTTGAATTCGCTTCATTTCCTTAATTGCACTAACCCAGCACTACACAGCATTAAGTGTTCTTAGAAGCTCTAAACTAGTAATTCTGTGCATTGAAGCTCTAACAAAACTTGCTCTGCAAAAAAGCTCTAACACATGAAAATCTTTCATCTGCATTGCAAATAACATTTCATTTCATGAGAAAGAAACATGTCTCAAGCACAGAAGCTATACTTTTGAAACTGCATTAAGCAACTTTCTCTCACTGAGAAAGAACCTTTTCAGCATCTGTGGCCTTGAATTCTCTTCATTTGCTTAATTGCATTAACCTGCACTACACAGCATTTAGTGTTCTTAGAAGCTCTAAACTAGTAATTCTGAGCACTGAAGCTCTAACAAAACTTGCTCTGCAAAAAAGCTCTAACACATGAAATTCTTTCTTCTGCGTTTCAAATAACATTTCATTTCATGAGACAGAAACATGTCTCAAGTACAGAAGCTTTACTCTTAAAATTCCATTAACCAACGTTGTCTTACTGAGAAAGAAGCTTTTCAGCATCTGTGGCCTCGAATTCTCTTCATTTGCACTAACAATGCATTTAGTGTTCTTAGAAGCTCTAAACTAGTAATACTGATCTTTGAAGCTCTAACAAAACTTGCAATGGAAAAAAGCTCTAACACAAGAAAATTTTTCATCTGCATTGCAAATAACAGTTCATTTCATGAGAAAGAAACATGTCTCATGTACTGAATCTTTGCTCTTAAAGTTGCATTACGCAACTTTCTCTCACTGAGAAAGTAGCTTTGCAGCATCTGTGGCCTTGAATTCGCTTCATTTCCTTAATTGCACTAACTCAGCACTACACAGCATTCAGTGTTCTTAGAAGCTCTAAACTAGTAATTCTGAGCATTGAAGCTCTAACAAAACTTGCTCTGCAAAAAAGCTCTAACACATGAAAATCTTTCATCTGCATTGCAAATAACATTTCATTTCATGACAACGAAACATGTCTCATGTACTGAATCTTTGCTCTTATAATTGCATTAAGCAACTTTCTCTCACTGAGAAAGAATCTTTTCGGCATCTGTGGTCTTGAATTCTCTTCATTTGCTTAATTGCACTAACCCAGCACTACACAGCATTTAGTGTGCTTAGAAGCTCTAAACTAGTAATTCTGAGCATTGAAGCTCTAACAAAACTTGCTCTGCAAAAAAGCTCTAACACATGAAAATCTTTCATCTGCATTGCAAATAACAATTTCATTTCATGAGAAAGAAACATGTCTCATGTACTGAATCTTTGCTCTTATAATTGCATTAAGCAACTTTCTCTCACTGAGAAAGAATCTTTTCGGCATCTGTGGTCTTGACTTCTTTTTATGTGCTTAGTTGCACTAACACAACATTACACAGCATTTAGTGTTCTTAGAAGCTCTAAACTAGTAATTCTGTGCATTGAAGCTCTAACATACCTTGGAATGGAAAAAGCTCTAACGCATGCAAATCTGTCTTTTGCACTGCAAATAACATTTCATTTCATGAGAAAGAAACATGTCTCAAGTACAGAAGCTTTACTCTTAAAATTGCACTGAGCAACTTTCTCTCACTGAGAAAGAAGTTTTCAGCATCTGTGGCCTTGAATTCTCTTCATGTGCTTAATTGCTCTAACACAGTATTACAAAGCATGTAGTGTTCTTATGAGCTCTAAACTAGTGATTCTGATCATTGAAGCTCTAACATAACTTGCTCATGCAAAAAAGCTCTAACACATGAAAATCTATCTTCTGCATTGCTAGTAACATTTCATTTCATGAGAAAGATACATCTTTCATGTACTTGAGCTTTACTCTTAAAATTGCATTAACCAACTTTCTCTCACTGAGAAAGATGCTTTTCAGCATCTGTGGCCTTGAATTCTCTTCATGTGCTTAATTGCTCTTACACAGTATTACACAGCATGTAGTGTTCTTATGAGTGCTAAACTAGTCATTCTGAGCATTGAAGCTCCAACATAACCTGCAATGGAAAAAAGCTCTGACGCATGAAAATCTGTCTTCCTCATTGTAAATAACATTTCATTTCATGAGAAAGAAACATGTCTCAAGCACAGAAGCTTTACTCTTGAAACTGCATTAAGCAACTTTCTCTCACTGAGAAAGAACCTTTTCAGCATCTGTGACCTTGAATTCTCTTCATTTGCTTAATTGCACTAACCCAGCACTACACAGCATTTAGTGTGCTTAGAAGCTCTAAACTAGTAATTCTGAGCATTGAAGCTCTAACAAAACTTGCTCTGCAAAAAAGCTCTAACACATGAAAATCTTTCATCTGCATTGCAAATAACATTTCATTTCATGAAAAAGAAACGTGTCTCAGGTAAAGGGGGGAAGGGAAGGGGAAGTGGTGTGTGGCCAAGTATGGTGACCCATACTCAGAATTTGTGCTCTGCATTTAACCCATCCAAGTGCACACACACAGTAGTGAACATACACCTGGAGCAGTGGGCAGCCAATTCTGCAGCGCCCGGGGAGCAGTTAAGGGTTTGGTGCCTTGCTCAAGGGTCTCACCTCAGTCGTGGTATTGAGGGTGGAGAGAGTGCTGGTTATTCACTCCCCCCACTTACAATCCCTGCCGGACCTGAGACTCGAACCCACGACCTTCGGGTTACAAGTCCTGACTCTCTATCCATTAGGCCACGACTGCCCAGAAAGGTAAAGGTAAAGAAGCTGTACTCTTAAAATTGCATTAAGCAACTTTCTCTCACTGAGAAAGAAGCTTTTCAGCATCTGTGGCGTTGAATTCTCTTCATTTGCTTAGTTGCACTAACAAAGCATTTAGTGTTCTTAGAAGCTCTAAACTAGTAATTCTGAGCATTGAAGCTCTAACAAAACTTACTCTGCAAAAAAGCTCTAACACATGAAAATGTTTCATCTGCATTGCAAATAACATTTCATTTCATGAGAAAGAAACATGTCTCATGTACTGAATCTTTGCTCTTATAATTGCATTAAGCAACTTTCTCTCACTGAGAAAGAATCTTTTCGGCATCTGTGGTCTTGAATTCTTTCTATGTGCTTAGTTGCACTAACACAACATTACACAGCATTTAGTGTTCTTAGAAGCTCTAAACTAGTAATTCTGTGCATTGAAGCTCTAACATATCTTGGAATGGAAAAAGCTCTAACGCATGCAAATCTGTCTTTTGCACTGCAAATAACATTTCATTTCATGAGAAAGAAACATGTCTCAAGTACAGAAGCTTTACTCTTAAAATTGCATTAAGCAACTTTCTCTCACAGAGAAAGAAGCTTTTCAGCATCTGTGGCCTTGAATTCTCTGCATTTGCTTAGTTGCACTAACACAATATTACACAGCATTTAGTGTTCTTAGAAGCTCTAAACTAGTAATACTGAGCTTTGAAGCTCTAACAAAACTTGCAATGGAAAAAAGCTCTAACACAAGAAAATCTTTCATCTGCATTGCAAATAACATTTCATTTCATGAGAAAGAAACGTGTCACGTACAGAATCTTTGCTCTTATAATTGCATTAAGAAACTTTTTCTTTTCGGCATCTGTGGCCTTGAATTCTCTTCATTTACTTAGTTGCACTAACAAAGCATTTAGTGTTCTTAGAAGCTTTAAACTAGTGATTCTGAGCATTGAAGGTCTAACATAACTTGCTCATGCAAAAAATCTCTAACACATGAAAATCTATCTTCTGCATTGCTAGTAACATTTCATTTCATGAGAAAGATACATCTTTCATGTACTTCAGCTTTACTCTTAAAATTGCATTAACCAACTTTCTCTCACTGAGAAAGAAGCTTTTCAGCGTCTGTGGTCTTGAATTCTCTTCTTTTGCACTAACACATCATATAGTGTCCTTAGAAGCTGTAAACTAGTGATTCTGAGCATTGAAGGTCTAACATAACTTGCAATGGAAAAAAGTTCTAACGCATGAAAATCTTTCTTCTGCATTGGAAATAACATTTCATTTCATGAGAAAGAAACATGTCTCATGTACTGAAGATGTAGTGATTCTGAGCACTGAATTCTTAGAATTCTTTAATTGGAATGAGCAACTTTCTCTTCCTGAGAAAGAAGCTTTTCGGCATCTGTGGCCTTGAATTCTCTTCATTTGCTTAATTGCACTTTCCCAGGACTACATAGCATTTAGTGTTCTTAGAAGCTCTAAACTAGTGATTCTGAGCATTGAAGCTCCAACAAAACTTGCTCTGCAAAAAAGCTCTAACGCATGAAAATCTGTCTTCTGCATTGCAAATAAAATTTCATTTCATGAGAAAGAAACATGTCTCAAGTACAGAAGCTTTACTCTTAAAATTGCATTAAGCAACTTTCCCTCACTGAGAAAGAAGCTTTTCAGTATCTGTGGCCTTGAATTCTCTTTATGTGCTTAATTGCTCTGACACAGTGTTACACAGCATGTAGTGTTCTTATGAGCGCTAAACTAGTGATTCTGAGCATTGAAGCTCCAAAATAACCTGCAATGGAAAAAAACTCTGACGCATGAAAATCTGTCTTCTGCATTGTAAATAAATTTCATTTCATGAGAAAGAAACATGTCTCAAGCACAGAAGCTTTACTCCTAAAATTCCATTAACCAACTTTCTCTCACTGAAAAAGAACCTTTTCAGCATCTGTGGCCTCGAATGCTCTTCATTTGCACTAACACAGCATTTACTGTTCTTAGAAGCTCTAAACTAGTGATTCTGAGCATTGAAGCTCTAACATAACTTGCTCATGCAAAAAAGGTCTAACACATGAAAATCTATCTTCTGCATTGCTAGTACCATTTCATTTCATGAGAAAGATACATCTTTCATGTACTTGAGCTTTACTATTAAAACTGCATTAACCAACTTTCTCTCACAGGTAAAGAAGCTTTTCAGCATCTGTGGCCTTGAATTCTCTTCATTTGCTTAATTGCTCTAACACAGTTTTACACAGCATTTAGTGTTCTAATAAGATTTAACTAGTGATACTGAGCATTAAAGCTCTAACATAACTTGCAATGGAAAAAAGCTCTAGCACATGAAAATCTATCTTCTGCATTGCTAGTAACATTTCATTTCATGAGAAAGATACATCTTTCATGTACTTGAGCTTTACTCTTAAAATTGCATTAACCAACTTTCTCTCACTGAGAAAATAGCTTTTCAGCATCTGTATTCTTGAATTCTCTTCTTTTGCACTAACACATTTTGCACTAACACATTCTTTTGCTGTCCTTAGAAGCTGTAAACTAGTGATTCTGAGCATTGAAGCTCCAACATAACCTGCAATGAAAAAAGCTCTTAACGCATGAAAATCTGTCTTCTGCATTGTAAATAACATTTCATTTCATGAGAAAGAAAAATGTCTCAGGCACAGAAGCTTTACTCTTGAAACTGCATTAAGCAACTTTCTCTCACTGAGAAAGAACCTTTTCAGCATCTGTGGCCTTGAATTCTCTTCATTTGCTTAATTGCACTGACCCAGCACTACCTAGAACTAGTAATTCTGAGCATTGAAGTTCTAACAAAACTTGCTCTGCAAAAAAGCTCTAACACATGAAAATCTGTCTTCTGCATTACAAATAACATTTCATTTCATGAGAAAGAAACATGTCTCAAGTACAAAAGCTTTACTCTTAAAACTGCATTAACCAACCCTCTCTCACTGAGAAAGAAGCTTTTCAGCATCTGTGGCCTTGAATTCGCTTCATTTGCTTAATTGCACTGACACAGCATTTAGTGTTCTTAGAAGCTCTAAACTAGTGATTCTGATCACTGAAGCTTGAACATAATTTGCAGTGGAAAAAAGCTCTAACACATGAAAATCTGTCTTCTGCATTGCAAATAACATTTCATTTCATGAGAAAGAAACATGTCTCAAGTACAGAAGCTTTACTCTTAAAATTGCATTAACCAACTTTCTCTCACTGAGAAAGAAGCTTTTCAGCATCTTTGGCCTTGAATTCTCTTCATTTCTTAATTGCTCTAACAAAGTATTACACAGCATTGAGTGTTCTTATAAGGTCTAACCTGGTGATTCTGAGCATTGAATCTCGAACATAACTTGCAAGGGAAAAAGCTTTAATGCATGAAAATCTTTCTTCTGCATTGAAAATAACATTGCATTTCATGAGAAAGAAACATGTCTCATGTACTGAATCTTTTCTCTTATAATTGCATTAAGCAACTTTCTCTCAATGAGAAAGAAGCTTTTCAGCATCTGTGGACTTGAATTCTCTTCATTTGCTTAGTTGCACTAACACAACATTACACAGCATTTAGTGTTCTAATAAAGCTCTAAACTAGTGATTCTGAGCATTGAAGCTCTAACATAATTTGCAATGGAAAAAAATTCTAATGCATTAAAATATGTCTTCTGCATTGCAAATAACATTCCATTTCATGAGCACGAAACATGTCTCAAGTACAGAAGCTTTACTCTGAAAATTGCATTAAGCAACTTTCTCTCACTGAGAAAATAGCTTTTCAGCATCTGTGGACTTGAATTCTCTTCATTTGCTTAGTTGCACTAACACAACATTACACAATATTTAGTGTTCTTAGAAGCTCTAAACTAGTGATTCTGAGCATTGAAGGTCTAACATAACTTGCAATGGAAAAAAGCTCTAACGCATGAAAATCTTTCTTCTGCATTGGAAATAACATTTCATTTCATGAGAAAGAAACATGTCTCATGTACTGAAGCTTTATTCTTTAATTGCAATAAGCAACTTTCTCTCACTGAGAAAGAACCTTTTCAGAATCTGTGGCCTTGAATTCTCTTCATTTGCTTAATTGCACTAACCCAGCACTACACAGCATTTAGTGTTCTTAGAAGCTCTAAACTAGTAATTCTGAGCATTGAAGCTCTAACAAAACTTGCTCTGCAAAAAAGCTATAACACATGAAAATCTTTCTTCTGCGTTGCAAATAACATTTCATTTCATGAGACAGAAACATGTCTCAAGTACAGAAGCTTTACTGTTAAAATTCCATTAACCAACTTTCTCTCACTGAGAGAGAAGCTTTTCAGCATCTGTGGCCTCGAATTCTCTTTATTTGCACTAACACAGCATTTAGTGTTCTTAGAAGCTCTAAACTAGTGATTCTGAGCAGTGAAGCTCTAACATAACTTATAAAGGAAAAAAGCTCTAACGCATGAACATCTTTCCTCTGCATTGCTATTAACATTTCATTTCATGAGTAAGAAACATGTCTCAAGTACAGAAGCTTTAAGCAAAATTGCATTAGGCAACTTTCTCTCACTGAGAAAGAAGCTTTCCAGCATTTGAGGCATTGAATTATCTTCATTTGCTTAATTGCTCTAACAAAGTATTACACAGCATTGAGTGTTCTTATAAGGTCTAACCTAGTGATTCTGAGCACTGAAGCTCGAACATAACTTGCAATGGAAAAAGCTCTAGCGCATGAAAATCTTTCTTCTGCACTCCAAATAACATTTCATTTTATGAGAAAGAAACATGTCTCATGTACTTGACTTTTACTCTTAAAATTGCATAGAGCAACTTTCTCTCACTGACAAAGAAGCTTTACAGAATCTGTGGCCTTGAATTCTCTTCATTTGCTTAATTGCTCTAACAAAGTATTACACAGCATTGAGTGTTCTTATAGGACACTAGAGATTCTGAGCATTGAAGCTCGAACATAACTTGCTCTGCAAAACAGCTCTAACGCATGAAAATCTGTCTTCTGCATTGCAAATAACATTTCATTTCATGAGAAATAAACGTCTCAAGTACAGTAGCTTTACTCTTAAAATTCCATTAACCAACTTTCTCTCACTGAGAAAGAAGCTTTTCAGCATATTTGGCCTTGAATTCTCTTTATTTGCTTAATTGCTCTAACACAGCATTACACAGAATTTAGTGTTCTTAGAAACTCTAAACTAGTGATTCTGAGCATTGAAGGTCTAACATAACTTGCAATGGAAAAAAGCTCTAATGCATGAAAATTTTTCTTCTGCATTGCACATATTTCATTTCACGAGAAAGAAACATGTCTCATGTACTTGAGCTTTACTCTTAAAATTGCATTAACAAACTTTCTCTCACTGAGAAAGAAGCTTTTCAGCATCTGTGGCATCGAATTCTCTTCATTTGCTTAGTTGCACTAACACACCATTTAGTGTTCTGAGAAGCTCTAAACTAGTGATTCTGTGCATTGACGCTCTAACATATCTTGCCCTGCAAAAAAGCTCTATCACATGAAAATCTGTCTACTGCACTGCAAATAACATTTCATTTCATGAGAAAGAAACATGTCTCATGTACTTGAGCTTTACTCTTAAAATTAAATTAACCAACTTTCTCTCACAGAGAAAGAAGCTTTTCAGCATCTGTGGCCTTGAATTCCTTTCATTTGCTTAATTGCACTGACACAGCATTTAGTGTTCTTAGAAGCTCTAAACTAGTGATACTGAGCACTGAAGCTTGAACATAACTTGCAATGGAAAAAAGCTCTAACACATGAAAATCTGTCTTCTGCATTGCAAATAACATTTCATTTCATGAGAAAGAAACATGTCTCAAGTACAGAAGCTTTACTCTTAAAATTGCATTAACCAACTTTCACTCACTGAGAAAGAAGCTTTTCAACATCTGTGGCCTTGGATTCTCTTCATTTGCTTAATTGCACTAACCCAGCACTACACAGCATTTAGTGCTCTTAGAAGCTCTAAACTAGTAATTCTGAGCTTTGAAGCTCTAACAAAACTTGCAATGGAAAAAAGCTCTAACGCATGAAAATCTTTCATCTGCATTGCAAATAACATTTCATTTCATGAGAAAGAAACATGTCTCATGTATTGAATCTTTGCTCTTATAATTGCATTAAGCATCTTTCTCTCAATGAGAAAGAAGCTTTTCAGCATCTGTGGCCTTGAATTCGCTTCATTTGCTTAATTGCACTAACCCAGCACTACACAGCATTTAGTGTTCTTAGAAGCTCTAAACTAGTAATTCTGAGCATTGAAGCTCTAACAAAACTTGCTCTGCAAAAAAGCTCTAACACATGAAAATCTGTCTTCTGCATTGCAAATAACATTTCATTTCATGAGAAAGAAACATGTCTGAAGTACTGAAGCTTTACTCTTAAAATTGCATTAAGCAACTTTCTCTCACTGAGAAAGAATCTTTTCGGCATCTGTGGTCTTGAATTCTCTTCATTTGCTTAGTTGCACTAACACATCATGTAGTGTCCTTAGAAGCTCTAATCTTGTGATTCTGAGCATTGAAGCTCTAACATAAGTTGCTCATGCAAAAAAGCTCTAACACATGAAAATCTATCTTCTGCATTGCTAGCAACATTTCATTTCATGAGAAAGATACATCTTTCATGTACTTGAGCTTTACTCTTAAAATTGCATTAACCAACTTTCTCTCACTGAGAAAATAGCTTTTCAGCATCTGTGGACTTGAATTCTCTTCATTTGCTTAGTTGCACTGACACAGCTTTTAGTGTTCTTGGAAGCTCTAAACTAGTGATTCTGAGCACTGAAGCTTTAACATAACTTGCAATGGAAAAAAGCTCTAGCGCATGAAAATATTTCTTCTGCACTGCATATCTCATGTACTGAAGCTTTATTCTTATAATTGCAATAAGCAACTTCCTCTTCCTGAGAAAGAAGATTTTCAGCATCTGCGGCCTTGAATTCTTTTCATTTGCTTAATTGCACTAACACAGCACTACACAGCATTTAGTGTTTTTAGAAGCTCTAAACTAGTGATTCTGAGCATTGAAGCTCTAACAAAACTTGCTCTGCAAAAAAGCTCTAACACATGAAAATCTGTCTTCTGCATTGCAAATAACATTTCATTTCATGAGAAAGAAACGTCTCAAGTACAGTAGCTTTACTCTTAAAATTGCATTAACCAACTTTCTCTCACTGAGAAAGAAGCTTTTCAGCATATTTGACCTTGAATTCTCTTTATTTGCTTAATTGCTCTAGCACAGGATTACACAGCATTTAGTGTTCTTAGAAGCTCTAAACTAGTGATTTTCAGAATTGAAGGTCTAACATAACTTGCAATGGAAAAAAGCTCTAACGCATGAACATCTTTCTTCTGCATTGCAAATAACATTTCATTTCATTAGAATGAAACATGGCTCATGTACTGAAGCTTCATTCGTATAATTGTATTAAGCAACTTTCTCTCACTGAGAAAGAAGCTTTTCAGCATCTGTGGCCTTGAATTCTCTTTATTTGCTTAGTTGCACTAACACAACATTACACAGCATTTAGTGTTCTTAGAAGCTCTAAACTAGTAATTCTGTGCATTAAAGCTCTAACAAAACTTGCAATGGAAAAAAGCTCTAGCACATGAAAATCTTTCATCTGCATTGCAAATAACATTTCATTTCATGAGAAAGAAACATGTCTCATGTACTGAATCTTTGTTCTTATAATTGCATTAACCAACTTTCTCTCACTGAGAAAATAGCTTTTCAGCATCTGTGGACTTGAATTCTCTTCACTTGCTTAGTTGCACTAACACAACACTACACAGCATTTAGTGTTCTAATAAGCTCTAAACTAGTGATTCTGAGCATTGAAGCTCTAACATAACTTGCAATGGAAAAAAGCTCTAACGCATGAAAATCTTTCTTCTGCACTGCAAATAACATTTCATTTCATGAGAAAGAAACATGTCTCATGTACTGAAGCTTTGCTCTTATAATTGCATTAAGCAACTTTCTCTCACTGAGAAAGAATCTTTTCGGCATCTGTGGTCTTGAATTCTCTTCATTTGCTTAGTTGCAGTAACACATCATGTAGTGTCCTTAGAAGCTCTAATCTTGTGATTCTGAGCTTTGAAGCTCTAACATAAGTTGCTCATGAAAAAAAGCTCTAACACATGAAAATCTATCTTCTGCATTGCTAGCAACATTTCATTTCATGAGAAAGATACATCTTTCATGTACTTGAGCTTTACTATGAAAATTGCATTAAGCAACTTTCTCTCACTGAGAAAGAAGCTTTTCAGCATCTGTGGCTTCGAATTCTTTTCATTTGCTTAGTTGCACTAACAAATCATTTAGTGTTCTGAGAAGCTCTAAACTAGTGATTCTGTGCATTGAAGCTCTAACATAACTTGCCCTGCAAAAAATCTCTAATACATGAAAATCTGTCTTCTGCATTACACATAACATTTCATTTCACGAGAAAGAAACATGTCTCATGTACTTGAGCTTTACTCTTAAAAGTGCATTAATCAACATTCTCTCACTAAGAAAGAAGCTTTTCAGCATCTGTGGCCTTGAATTCTCTTTATTTGCTTAATTGCACTAACACAGCATTACACAGAATTTAGTGTTCTTAGAAGCTCTAAACTAGTGATTCTGAGGATTGAAGGTCTAACATAACTTGCAATGGAAAAAAGCTCTAATGCATGAAAATCTTTCTTCTGCACTGCAAATAATATTTCATTTCACGAGAAAGAAACATGTCTCATATACTTGAGCTTTACTCTTAAAATTGCATTAACAAACTTTCTCTCACTGAGAAAGAAGCTTTTCAGCATCTGTGGCCTCGAATTCTCTTCATTTGCTTAGTTGCACTAACACACCATTTAGTGTTCTGAGAAGCTCTAAACTAGTGATTCTGTGCATTGACGCTCTAACATATCTTGCCCTGCAAAAAAGCTCTATCACATGAAAATCTGTCTACTGCATTGCAAATAACATTTCATTTCATGAGAAAGAAACATGTCTCATGTACTGAAGCTTTATTCTTATAATTGCAATAAGCAACTTTCTCTTCCTGAAAAAGAAGCTTTTCAGCATCTGTGGCCTTGAATTCTCTTCATTTGCTTAATTGCACTAACACAGCACTACACAGCATTTTGTGTTCTTAGAAGCTCTAAACTTGTAATTCTGAGCATTGAAGCTCTAACAAAACTTGCTCTGCAAAAAAGCTCTAACACATGAAAATCTGTCTTCTATATTGCAAATAACATTTCATTTAATTAGAAAGAAACATGTCTCAAGTACACAAGTTTTACTCTTAAAATTGCTTTAAGGAACTTTCTCTCACTGAGAAAGAAGCTTTTCAGCATCTGTGGCCTTGAATTCTCTTCATTTGCTTAATTGCACTAACCCAGCTCTACACAGCATTTAGCGTTCTTAGAAGCTCTAAACTAGTGATTCTGAACATTGACGCTCTAACATATCTTGCCCTGCAAAAAAGCTCTATCACATGAAAATCTGTCTACTGCACTGCAAATAACATTTCATTTCATGAGAAAGAAACATGTCTCATGTACTTGAGCTTTACTCTTAAAATTAAATTAACCAACTTTCTCTCACAGAGAAAGAAGCTTTTCAGCATCTGTGGCCTTGAATTCCTTTCATTTGCTTAATTGCACTGACACAGCATTTAGTGTTCTTAGAAGCTCTAAACTAGTGATACTGAGCACTGAAGCTTGAACATAACTTGCAATGGAAAAAAGCTCTAACACATGAAAATCTGTCTTCTGCATTGCAAATAACATTTCATTTCATGAGAAAGAAACATGTCTCAAGTACAGAAGCTTTACTCTTAAAATTGCATTAACCAACTTTCACTCACTGAGAAAGAAGCTTTTCAGCATCTGTGGCCTTGGATTCTCTTCATTTGCTTAATTGCACTAACCCAGCACTACACAGCATTTAGTGCTCTTAGAAGCTCTAAACTAGTAATTCTGAGCTTTGAAGCTCTAACAAAACTTGCAATGGAAAAAAGCTCTAACGCATGAAAATCTTTCATCTGCATTGCAAATAACATTTCATTTCATGAGAAAGAAACATGTCTCATGTATTGAATCTTTGCTCTTATAATTGCATTAAGCATCTTTCTCTCAATGAGAAAGAAGCTTTTCAGCATCTGTGGCCTTGAATTCGCTTCATTTGCTTAATTGCACTAACCCAGCACTACACAGCATTTAGTGTTCTTAGAAGCTCTAAACTAGTAATTCTGAGCATTGAAGCTCTAACAAAACTTGCTCTGCAAAAAAGCTCTAACACATGAAAATCTGTCTTCTGCATTGCAAATAACATTTCATTTCATGAGAAAGAAACATGTCTGAAGTACTGAAGCTTTACTCTTAAAATTGCATTAAGCAACTTTCTCTCACTGAGAAAGAATCTTTTCGGCATCTGTGGTCTTGAATTCTCTTCATTTGCTTAGTTGCACTAACACATCATGTAGTGTCCTTAGAAGCTCTAATCTTGTGATTCTGAGCATTGAAGCTCTAACATAAGTTGCTCATGCAAAAAAGCTCTAACACATGAAAATCTATCTTCTGCATTGCTAGCAACATTTCATTTCATGAGAAAGATACATCTTTCATGTACTTGAGCTTTACTCTTAAAATTGCATTAACCAACTTTCTCTCACTGAGAAAATAGCTTTTCAGCATCTGTGGACTTGAATTCTCTTCATTTGCTTAGTTGCACTGACACAGCTTTTAGTGTTCTTGGAAGCTCTAAACTAGTGATTCTGAGCACTGAAGCTTTAACATAACTTGCAATGGAAAAAAGCTCTAGCGCATGAAAATATTTCTTCTGCACTGCATATCTCATGTACTGAAGCTTTATTCTTATAATTGCAATAAGCAACTTCCTCTTCCTGAGAAAGAAGATTTTCAGCATCTGCGGCCTTGAATTCTTTTCATTTGCTTAATTGCACTAACACAGCACTACACAGCATTTAGTGTTTTTAGAAGCTCTAAACTAGTGATTCTGAGCATTGAAGCTCTAACAAAACTTGCTCTGCAAAAAAGCTCTAACACATGAAAATCTGTCTTCTGCATTGCAAATAACATTTCATTTCATGAGAAAGAAACGTCTCAAGTACAGTAGCTTTACTCTTAAAATTGCATTAACCAACTTTCTCTCACTGAGAAAGAAGCTTTTCAGCATATTTGACCTTGAATTCTCTTTATTTGCTTAATTGCTCTAGCACAGGATTACACAGCATTTAGTGTTCTTAGAAGCTCTAAACTAGTGATTTTCAGAATTGAAGGTCTAACATAACTTGCAATGGAAAAAAGCTCTAACGCATGAACATCTTTCTTCTGCATTGCAAATAACATTTCATTTCATTAGAATGAAACATGGCTCATGTACTGAAGCTTCATTCGTATAATTGTATTAAGCAACTTTCTCTCACTGAGAAAGAAGCTTTTCAGCATCTGTGGCCTTGAATTCTCTTTATTTGCTTAGTTGCACTAACACAACATTACACAGCATTTAGTGTTCTTAGAAGCTCTAAACTAGTAATTCTGTGCATTAAAGCTCTAACAAAACTTGCAATGGAAAAAAGCTCTAGCACATGAAAATCTTTCATCTGCATTGCAAATAACATTTCATTTCATGAGAAAGAAACATGTCTCATGTACTGAATCTTTGTTCTTATAATTGCATTAACCAACTTTCTCTCACTGAGAAAATAGCTTTTCAGCATCTGTGGACTTGAATTCTCTTCACTTGCTTAGTTGCACTAACACAACACTACACAGCATTTAGTGTTCTAATAAGCTCTAAACTAGTGATTCTGAGCATTGAAGCTCTAACATAACTTGCAATGGAAAAAAGCTCTAACGCATGAAAATCTTTCTTCTGCACTGCAAATAACATTTCATTTCATGAGAAAGAAACATGTCTCATGTACTGAAGCTTTGCTCTTATAATTGCATTAAGCAACTTTCTCTCACTGAGAAAGAATCTTTTCGGCATCTGTGGTCTTGAATTCTCTTCATTTGCTTAGTTGCAGTAACACATCATGTAGTGTCCTTAGAAGCTCTAATCTTGTGATTCTGAGCTTTGAAGCTCTAACATAAGTTGCTCATGAAAAAAAGCTCTAACACATGAAAATCTATCTTCTGCATTGCTAGCAACATTTCATTTCATGAGAAAGATACATCTTTCATGTACTTGAGCTTTGCTATGAAAATTGCATTAAGCAACTTTCTCTCACTGAGAAAGAAGCTTTTCAGCATCTGTGGCTTCGAATTCTTTTCATTTGCTTAGTTGCACTAACAAATCATTTAGTGTTCTGAGAAGCTCTAAACTAGTGATTCTGTGCATTGAAGCTCTAACATAACTTGCCCTGCAAAAAATCTCTAATACATGAAAATCTGTCTTCTGCATTACACATAACATTTCATTTCACGAGAAAGAAACATGTCTCATGTACTTGAGCTTTACTCTTAAAAGTGCATTAATCAACATTCTCTCACTAAGAAAGAAGCTTTTCAGCATCTGTGGCCTTGAATTCTCTTTATTTGCTTAATTGCACTAACACAGCATTACACAGAATTTAGTGTTCTTAGAAGCTCTAAACTAGTGATTCTGAGGATTGAAGGTCTAACATAACTTGCAATGGAAAAAAGCTCTAATGCATGAAAATCTTTCTTCTGCACTGCAAATAATATTTCATTTCACGAGAAAGAAACATGTCTCATATACTTGAGCTTTACTCTTAAAATTGCATTAACAAACTTTCTCTCACTGAGAAAGAAGCTTTTCAGCATCTGTGGCCTCGAATTCTCTTCATTTGCTTAGTTGCACTAACACACCATTTAGTGTTCTGAGAAGCTCTAAACTAGTGATTCTGTGCATTGACGCTCTAACATATCTTGCCCTGCAAAAAAGCTCTATCACATGAAAATCTGTCTACTGCATTGCAAATAACATTTCATTTCATGAGAAAGAAACATGTCTCATGTACTGAAGCTTTATTCTTATAATTGCAATAAGCAACTTTCTCTTCCTGAAAAAGAAGCTTTTCAGCATCTGTGGCCTTGAATTCTCTTCATTTGCTTAATTGCACTAACACAGCACTACACAGCATTTTGTGTTCTTAGAAGCTCTAAACTTGTAATTCTGAGCATTGAAGCTCTAACAAAACTTGCTCTGCAAAAAAGCTCTAACACATGAAAATCTGTCTTCTATATTGCAAATAACATTTCATTTAATTAGAAAGAAACATGTCTCAAGTACACAAGTTTTACTCTTAAAATTGCTTTAAGGAACTTTCTCTCACTGAGAAAGAAGCTTTTCAGCATCTGTGGCCTTGAATTCTCTTCATTTGCTTAATTGCACTAACCCAGCTCTACACAGCATTTAGCGTTCTTAGAAGCTCTAAACTAGTGATTCTGAACATTGAAGCTCGAACATAACTTGCAATGGAAAAAAGCTCTAACTTATGAACATCTTTCTTCTGCATTGCAAATAACATTTCATTTCATGAGAAAGAAACATGTCTCAAGTACAGAAGCTTTACTCTTAAAATTAAATTAACCAACTTTCTCTCACAGAGAAAGAAGCTTTTCAGCATCTGTGGCCTTGAATTCCCTTCATTTGCTTAATTGCACAGACACAGCATTTAGTGTTCTTAGAAGCTCTAAACTAGTGATACTGAGCACTGAAGCTCTAACATAACTGACTTTGGAATGGAAAATAGCTCTAAAGCATGAAAATCTTTCTTCTGCATTGCTAATAACATTTCATTTCAGGAGAAAGAAACGTCTCATGTACTGAAGCTTTGCTCTTATAATTGCATTAAGCAATTTTCTCTCACTGAGAAAATAGCTTTTCAGCATCTGTGGACTTGAATTCTATTTATTTGCTTAGTTGCACTAACACAGCATTACACAGCATTTAGTGTTCTTAGAAGCTCTAAACTAGTACTTCTGTGCATTGAAGCTCTAGCATAACTTGGAATGGAAAAAAGCTCTAACGCATGAAAATCTGTCTTCTGCATTGCAAATGACATTTCATTTCATGAGAAAGAAACATGTCTCAAGTACAGAAGCTTTACTCTTAAAATTGCATTAAGCAACTTTCTCTCACTGAGAAAGAAGCTTTTCAGCATCTTTGGCCTTGAATTCTCTTCATTTGCTTAATTGCCCTAACCCAGCACTACACAGCATTTAGTGTTCTTAGATGTTATAAACTAGTAATTCTGAGCATTGAAGCTAGGATTTGGTTATGTGTTCTTGAAATCAAATCTTAAGAAAAAGTCAGTCAGTCCCATCTGCTATCTGAATATTCAGTCTGTCTTCGTCGTGAAATTATGAACCCGCCATCAGCACCATTCTGGAGAACGTGTGTTGTGTTAGACAGTTTGCTTCACGACCCCCAAGTTTGTTGTGTTCGCTACCTCTCCATGTCTTCATCTAATTGAACGCTACCAGTATTTTTTAACAACTGTTAGCTCACGCCTGTATTTTCTAGTTTCATCATAAACTAGGTAAGCAGGGGCCTTGTAATAATATGTTGAACATCTGATAAGTTGGTCAATCACACATCTTACTGCGGTGCTATAATACATTTTCTGCAATGGTTGTACTTGTTGTTAGAATGCTTCAAATTAGGTCCATGAGGCTTGTTTTATGAGCGTACCCTTGTTTGTCAAACTAGTCTTAAGTGATATTGTTCACATTTTTAGTGTTAAACAAGTTAATGACCTCTTTCATCATCCATAGTTGTAATAATGCATAAATAATTTCATTATAGGGTTTCAGCTGCAGGTAAATTATAAAACAAACTTAATGTTGTTGGCAGTTTGTGGGGTGTCTGAGAAAGCTACGTGCGTGCGTGAGCTAGTTTGAATGAAAAATGTTTTAGGTTAAATATGTGAGTAACTACAAACTACAAGCATCCTACAAGCATACAATAATGTTTCATGTACTCACTGGTTACTGTATACATATTCAAGAGAAATGCACAACCCCGGTTGTTTTAATCAATCTAAAGTTTTTAGTCTGTCATTACAATATCTTAAAAGAAAAGTCTTTCATACATTCTATTTTCATCTGTCCCGGGGGTCTGTTACACAAAAAGCAACTGAGTGTGGTTGTGAATCCTATATGAAAGCTAAAAATTGCCTTTTAAATTATTTTTAACAGTAATATTGAACTTTACACACATTTTACACATACGTAACATCTTAACACATCTGTTTCAGTAAGATATTAATGTCATCACAAACCGTAAGACACATCAGCTTGGGTGATAAGATGGACTTGTCAAATATTTGATTGTTTCTTATATCAATTATTTGATCAAATCGTAGTAAAATAAAACTATAAAGACCCAGTTGTTTTTATTTTAATAAAATAAAACATTATAGTGTGAAAAAAATAAATATGTTGTATTTAAACAGCATGGTTAATATTACCATTTTTAAAGTTAGAAAGAAAGTCTAATCTGTTGTAAAGATGAGACATTTTTTACACCTTGTTTAAGATGCTCTTTTGTTGTAAACAACCTTACAACAGCTAATTTTAGTCTATTTTTGATCTAATTCATAAAGACAAATCTCTGTAAGCACATTTTGCATTCATCAGAGGATCATTTGACAACTTCTGATCCTCATCATGGTGTAATGACTTTAGGAACTTAGCTATGATTTAATCTTTATTTTGAATTTTTGGCTTTACGAAATTGCATCGTAAAGATAGATATTGATTTGATTAATTTTTATTAATCAAAACGTATAATTTATACCTTTTAACGGCTCGTCCAGCGAGACATTAAAGTCAGTATATATTAACAATTTTGTTTATCTTGCTTTGTGGCCAACAATAAAACAAACAAAATAGTAATTTATCAAATTTGAGCAAGGTAGCAAAGGGGTCGACAGCGCAAGGCAGTAACTGAATCAAATATAAAACACGGACAATGCTCTATACAATGAGACAAGTTTATTGAACTACTTCTAAGAATACATGAGACTAAATTATCTAAACACACATATACGACCACACACACACACACACACACACAAATCACGGAGTTATGCAGAATTATGAGTTATGAAGGAAGTCTCAACTTCGGTGGTTATCAGAAAGTCAACAAAGCAGAGCTTAGTTCTATCTTTCCCATTAATAACAACTTTCCGCTGTTTTCAGCCAATAGATAAGAGATTTTGTTTTACTTGTTTAGAAGGTTTGCTGCCGAGTCTCATCTCGTCTCTTTGAGGGAATCCCCGGGCTTTTAGCTGATTGGCTGGCGAACTGTTGTTTGTCTGACGTCTCTTTAGGGAACCCCGGGCGTGATCGGTGGGTTGCCTTGCTGGATGCGATGCGCTAGAAGTTCTTCTTTCCTTTCTCGGTTGCAGAAGTTTTCTTGAAGAGCTTGAGGTTTGGAATGAGGTGATGGTTTGATGCAGCATATGAGCGCACAAGTTGAAGCAGTTTTCAAACCATGGCAAAGAGCGTTGAGTTTAGTTGAACATTAGAATTTAAGCAGGCCACCTTAGGCCCGCCCCGGAGCTGGGGTACCAATCCGCTTGTTGCAAGGTGGAGCTCAGCTTCCTAGGCTCCATTTCTCTGCATAAATTAACGAGCTGCCCATGTAATCACGTGACCGAAGATCCTTGCAGGATTTTGTTAATAATCTTGATAAACGTTATAACGTTACGGGATTTACTTAATTTCTACATTTCATCCACACAGAGTTGTTGCAAATAAAATATACTTTCGTTTAACACCAAACATGACACACACACACATATTCATACCCTCATAATACATAGGTTAAAATGGTACTGACCTTATAATGGATAGATTAACATAGCGTGTGTTTTACAAACATATCAAGCATATCTAAGGCATAACACATAATTTGGGAATACATTTTCATTACTTAAAAGTCCTGAATATTGTCTTTTGGAGTTTTGGCGCACTTTTGAGTGTTTCCTTTGTCTGTCCGAAAAGCAAATTTTCAGGAATGCATCCGAGGAGGGGCCGCAAGTACTCCTGAGGTCAGGTGTCCGGGAGAGGAGTTCTGGCATATGTTTAAGTCAGGCCTACGACTGTAAATCCATCGCGTGTTTGTTGATAAGTTTGTCAATTTATACGTTGGCTGGTCAAGGGTTCAGATACCATCTGGATCTGGTAGATTTCCCACCAGAAGTTTCCTTTGTTCTGCGTTGGTGAAGTTGATTCTCTAGCTTGTTCTGATCTCTGCAGGGACAAGGATTAACAAGACAGGATCTTGGTCCAGACACTTCGTCTTGGATCCTTAGTTACTTTTACGACTTCCAGAGGTGAAACCAGAGATTGACTCATTCCTCTGGAATGCTCGCTATATGTGTGTGTCCGTTCAAGGACCTCCTACACATCCCCCTTTTTGCTTGGTGAGGTTCCCATTGCAAACTTCAGCAGGCACTGGAACAAGAGGCAGAGAGAACAAGAACACACAAGATACAAACACCTCCATCACTGACTGAATTCCGGTACAGGACTTGGGTAATTTGGGATAACTGGGTTAGGAACACTTCAATCGATGTAGGGGTGCATTGTTCAGGGTTGTTGGTAATTTGTAATTGTAACTTATTGATCTAATTGTCCGTGGTTCGACGAGGCGGTATAGGCGTGATCTCAATCAGGTTTGTTGGGTTCTCAGGTTCAGGTTCTTGGTCAGTTTTATCACGTCGGAAAATGCGCGGGATGCCAGACGTGCATTTGTGGAAAGACTCTTGTACGGCGTTCACTCGCTTGTGCAGGAGGAAGGCCAGCGTCAAGGTCACAACATATCCTACAATAGTAGAGATGCAAAGCGCTGTGTCAGCGGCAGACCAAGACCGAATGATTGGTGCGCCAGGGGGAGGAAGGCGAGCAATAGCTTCTAAGGCTGTATTTACTGGAGTCAAGTCAATGAGTTGCGTTCCTTCCTCCTTGATCCTTTCTTCCAATTCTGGATCAAGGGTGAAAGAATGCTGTTTAAAAAAAGGTGAGATTTCAAGTTCAGCCTGATACTCGTCGTCGGTAAGGTGATACAACGCTAGTTCGTCAATATGGAGGATTGAGCCCTTAGGGACATTAATCCATCAAGTTTGGTTGGGTAGGATAATGCGAGTGGCAGTGTCATGTTGATCATAGGTGAGGGTAGCGGTACGTGCAGGAATATTGACTAGCCATCGGGTTCCGATGATTTCGGCTTGAGTTGCCTCAATTTGAGACCGTGGGGTAGCTTCGGCAGGTTAACAACAGCTTTTCCAGTTACGACACTTCTGGTGAAGGGGAGTCAATCCTACTATCGGTACCTGGATCAGTTAAGGGAGTTCCCTGATGAGGGGACTAGGTGAAAGGAAGTTGTAATGAGAGAGGAAACGAAGAGAAGAAAGAAAAAAAAAAACGGAGCGAGAAAGAGAAACGGAAAACACAAAGAGACACAAGGACACTGACTGAGTTCACAAGAGTAAAATGAGTGTCACATGTGTGGAGTAACTCCTCTCTACTAGAGGTTAGTCCTAGCAGTGCTGTGGAGGAGCGTGTGTAGGTGTTGTGTAAACAACAAAAAACAAACAAACGAAAAAAAAAACATGTATTTTCCTAAAATGACAGACATCATTAGTGTGGAGTAGAGTATGGGATTGTCGGTCTGTGTCAGTGGGTTTGATCCTCCCCCTTTCCCTGTTGGTTAGAACCTTGGTGCCTCTTTATCTGATTCCTATGGACCCATTGAAGGACTGGCTCATTCTGGCCTTGTCTGATTTTGATTCGGTAGGCCACAGGTGAGAGCTTGTCCACAATCTCGTGGGGTCCTGTCCAGTGAGGTAGGAATTTCTTTGACAGGCGATGGGGAGTGTTCTGCCTCGGTTGGGCGAAGCTGTAGTACCACACTTTGTCTCCGACTTTGAGTTCCTGGTGAGAGGCCTTTTGGTCGTAGTGGGCTTTACGACCTTCTGCGCTTCTTTGGAGATTTTGTTGTGTGAAGGCGAAAGTCGTTCTCAGGTGCTGATGCAACTCTTCCAGGTACTGGTGAGTGGTGTAAGCGGTGACGAGGTTCAAGTCACCCAGTTGGTACAGCAGGTATAGTGGTAGTGTCATTTGTTGCCCCGTCATCATTTCGAACGGGGGTACTCCGGTAGACCGATGAGGGGTGGCCCTTATGGCCATCAGTACCAGAGGAAGCTTGATATCCCAATCCTTTTGATAGGCGGACACATACTTCTTCAACATGCTTGTCACTGTCCTGTTGGCCCGTTCGACCTGACCTGAGGAAATTGGGTGATGGCTTATATGAAGCTTGGCCTGTATGCCCAGGAGTTTCCATACTTCCTGGATGACTTCGGCGGTGAAGTGGGTTCCTCGGTCAGAGTTGACTCTTAAAGGCAGTCCAAATCTTGAGAAGATGTGGTTCATTAACAGGCAAGCTGTCGTTTCTGCTGTATCATTGGGAGCTGGGAGGCACTCTATCCACTTTGTGAATTCGCAAACCACGGTGAGGAAGTATTTGTTACCCTGTGTTGACCGTGGCAGGGGTCCTACCCAGTCTATTTGGAGGTATGACCATGGGAAGATCATTCCTTTCCGTTGCAGTGGTGCTCGGTGGTTTGGGTTTGCCGGTTGGAACTGGCAACACACCAGGCATCCTTTTACGTATTCCGCTACGTCTTGCTGCATGCCAGGCCAGTATGCTACTTGCTTGACTGTTTCATAGGTGGCCTTGGCTCCGTGGTGTCCTGCGCATGGTGCATCGTGGGCGTGTGTCAGCATAATCCCCCTTTGGCCCTGAGGGACTACTAGCTTTGGCGCAGTGAGGGGCTCAGGGACATATGTGAGAACACCATCTCGTAGATGCAGCATGTGCTTGATTGAGTGGAGTTTGCAGAGCTCGGAGGAGGTGGCTAGGTCAGAGGTGGTAATTGGATGAGGTAATGGGTCAGAAATGTGGGCTGCCATAGTTCGCAGTGTCGGATCCGCAGCTTGGAGAGTGAGGAGATCGTCCGCAGCGAACTGAGGTGATAGGGCAATGTGGGAGGAGGCGGGGGTATGTACGCCAGTGGCGTGTTGGCGGCGGGTTATGGCTGCTACAGTTGGGTTGGGTGGGAGGGCTTGAAATGTCCTGGACTCTCCGTGTAATGCACCTGCTTTGGCGAGGGCATCGGTTTGGTCATTGAAGTCTTTGTCTTGTCCTGGTTGACGTGAATGACCTCGAACCTTTTTCCAATAAACAATCATGTCGGGTTCAGTGACAATGGCATCACATGCTTGGAAGAGTTCCTGATGTTTGACAGGTTTGTTGTTAGCTGTCTTGAATCCATTCTGTTTCCATCCTGCTAGGTGGCATGTGAAGCTTAGACAGGCGTAGTTGGAGTCGATACATATCAAGAGTTCTTCGATGTTGTGGGAGGCAGCCAGCTGTAGGGTGATGAGGATGGCCGCTATTTCTGCATATTGCGATGAGTGAGGGCCTAATTTGAATTGTTGTGGTGAGTAAGGGTCGTTGTTGAGCCAGACCACACCTGCTCCTGCTTTTAAGTTGCCCTGTTGATTGTAGGAGCAGCCATCGACATATGCTGTGGGCATGCCTGCGCACACATTCTCTTCAAAGTACCTGTAGTTTGTCAGTTGAGGTTGTGACGGTTCTTTAGGTTCCGCTGAGGTGTACAGCGTATCCGTTGAACAGTTTTGGCAAACTGCTAACCCGTTTCCCAGCGATGATTTGTGGTTTTGGGCATATCTTGCCTCGACGTCTCGTCCTTGGAGCGTCATTAACCATGTAGCTATGCGTGCATTGGTTACCACGCCATCTCTGATTCGTTGGCTGTTGAGGAAGGTAACTGGTTGATGACACGTTTCAATGATGACTTTCTGAGCACCGATGTAATTAGAGAAACGCTGGATAGCCCACACAGTGCAAAGCAACGCTTTTTCGCAGTTTGAATACTTGCATTCTGGGGAAAGCAGCGTTTTGCTGGCATAAGCGACCACTCGCTTGTCTTTGTCATGGAGCTGGTATAGGCCTGCACTGAGGCAATGATTGGAGAATCCAGCATCCAGATAGAATTCTTTTCCTGGGTCTGGGTAGGCCAGGCACGGAGCAGAGCACAGGCGCTGTTTGAGCTGGCTCATTGCTGTGTCCTGGGCTTCTGTCCAAACGAAGGGTTCATCCTTTTTCAGGAGGGAAGTTAGTGGTCGTGCGATGTCAGCATAGTTTTCAATGAACTGTCGTGAGTAATTGCACACTCCCAGAAAGCTTCGCAGCTCAGAGATGTTAGTCGGCGTCTTTATGCTTTGGATTGCTTGGGTGCGGTTCGACTGTGGCTCGATGCCGTTTCTTCCGACAAGCAGTCCGACATAGTTCACCTTGGTTTTGCACCACTGTCCTTTGTCAAGGGCGATCTTAGCTCCTGCTGTTGTCAGCTGGTTTAGGACGTGATCGATTTCTTTGAAGTGGTCTTCCACACTTGAGCTTTTAATTAAGACATCGTCCACGTAGACGAGGTTGCCTCTGGCTCTGGCGTCAGGGCATGCTTTGTTCAAGAAGATGTTGAATTCTGCTGGTGAGTTGGCATAGCTGAAGGTGGCACCGTGTGAAGGTGTATTGTCGATTGCCAAACGTGAATGCCAGCTTGTGTTGGTCATCGGGGTGGACAGGGATTGACCAGAACCCGGAGACGATGTCCAGTGTGGAAAGGATCGTCGAGCCTTTGATTTTTGGAAGTTCTTGGTCCAACTGGGTCATAGGCCATCGTGACAAGGGTACTTGCTGGTTCAACTTGCGATAGTCGATGGTGGGCCGGCATTTGCCGTTGGGCTTTAGGACTGGCCATATCGGAGCAGAGTATGTGCTGTTACAGGGCCGGATGACCCCCTTTTCCAGCATGGAGTCAACAATTTCTTGCACTGGCTCATATGACGCTATTGGAATTTTATACTGCCGCACAAATGTGAGTGGCGCATTTGGGTTTGTCGGGATGCGCACTGTGTGGATGTTGGTCAGGCCACAATCCAGGGAATCTTTTGCGAAAGAGTCTTTGTATTTGTGCAGAACCTCTTTGAGTCCTTGATGATCCAACTCGCTGTGGAGGGCATTCGCCTCGTTCAGGATTTTTTGGATTCGTGCATTGAACCCGGCGTAGGGTTCCTCTGCAGCTGAGTCATTTGAGGGACTCTGGGTCTTGAGTGTCGCTTGTACAGGTGGCTCTGTTGCAGGCTGTGTTGAGACAGCGTAGACAGCAAGGTGAGTGTCATCTGTGAGCTCTGATTGGCAGACACTTTCTTTGGACACTGGCAGAATCGATGGCGATGATCTCATGGGGCTTTGTGAAGGTTACAGTGTCATCACATTCATCTGACATTAGTTCGGCTGGTAGTGGGCCTATGACAGGTACCATCAGTTCAAAGTCATGGAACGCCTGGTTGATGAGCCATCCCATGTGACTGGCTTTGGGCACGTTGATGTCTTTGGCCATACAGTTGTTGAACAACACATACACAGCACGAGATGACACTTCAATGAGAGGTGTGGCTTCCAAGGTCAGTCCTAGCTTTAGGCAGGTCCTGGAAGGGTGGAAGAAGCCTAGTTCACTGTTAAGCGTTTGGTCAGGTCGCATGTTGAGGCGGATGCTGACGCTCTTGCTATACGCAGTTATCGTAGCATTGTTTGACCAGACCGCAGGTTCTTGAGATTGACTGAAGTTGTCAGTTGATGTGACAGTGGAGCCCATATGACGTCATTCACTGTGTCGACGCAGGCGTTAAGACTGACCATGATGTCTGCTCCAATGTAGATGTCATAAGGTAGGTTGGGACAACGAGGAAGTAGTGACTCAGGAGTCTGTTGTTCCATCGTATGTCTACTGCGCAGATGATCTTGGAGGTAGCCATGGTTGTTGACCATGGGCTGAGGGGGAAGCGGCTGTGCTTTGAGATGTGTGGTTGGCTCTGATGCCTCTGCTTCAGTGTTCTGAAGAGCTTTAGGCTGATAGCTGAGTTTTCAGCCCACAGGGCACTGGTGTGTCTTGGACATTTATGGCCGTCATGATTTGAAAGAGACCTGAGTCTGAGTCAGACGCTTGCAATGAGCAGAGGAAGGGGTCTTGGGTCTTGTTGTTTGGAGTTGAACTTGCTCTTGGCTTTGACCTTGCATCGCCGATCAGTGAATGGGGGGCAGTGTCCGTGGCTTGACACTGTGACTCGTTGGAGTCTACTGACTGGAAGGGCAGAGGCTCGCGGACTTGCGTCCACATCTTTAGGTGCTTGAAGTCTATTAGAGGTTCGAAGGGATTAAGCAGATCTTTCCCGATGAGGAGTGGATACGTCTTGAGTGGTGAGACGTATGTTGGATGAATGAGATCCATTGATCCCACCGTTAGGTGGATTGGGGCCACATGTTTTAGTTGTAGGCCCGTGTGGGAATATGCTTGGAGGTTCAGTTCACACCTCTGGAGTTTGAGGGTTCTGTTAGTCCTCTTTGCTCCTTCTTGGACTTCTTCGAGGAGTTCGGTAGACATTAGAGTAATGTCGGACCCTGTATCGAGAAGGGCTTCGACTCTGATGTTCAATGATAATGGAGAGATAAAACTTTCTTGCTATACCTCTTTCGATGAGATCACCTAGGAGTTGAGGGACTGGAGTTTGGGAGGAAACAGTTAGGATGTCAGGACTGTTGTGTTCGTCGGAGGAGTGGCAGACGACCAAGACAGCACTTTCAGGAACTTGAGGGGTTTCGTCAGCAGGTGTTTGTTGGACACTGCTGTGATCTGGAGCATTGAGTGTTGAGTTAGTGTCTAACTCTGTTGCTGGGCTTTCAGGTGGTTTTTCGTGTCCATCTGAAGTTAGGGTAGTTACAGTTCGCTGAGAGTGAGGTGAGGGAGTGCTGTTTTCTGTGGCTGGTTGGGTCAGCTGGTCGCTGCCTTCTCTTCCGGCCGCTAGTCAGGCTGAATCTGGTTTCTCTTTCTTTTCCCACTTCCGATCCTCCTCCTTTCGTTGGAAGAATTCTTTCATCATCATCGTCATCAGTTCTTGTGAGTCGAAACATGGTGGTGTCTTTTGTTCTTGTGTGGATTCGGTTTGAGCTCGGTCAGCTTGGAATCTTTGTGAATTCTTTTGTCGATTCCTTGGGCTGGTCGTTCCAGGGTGAGTTTGTCGTTTTCCCTTGGAGTTTCCATTGGATTTTGAGTTTCCAAATGAGCTCGGTTGATTCCATGATCTCTCCCAATGACTCTCATGTGGTCTTGATTGGTCCCATGAATTTTTCCAGTGACGTCCAGGTGAGCGTTGTCGTCCACGTGGTCCCTCCCAGCGGTTGTTTCTCTGTTTAGATCGGGTACCAGCGTGGAAGTCTCGTTCTTTGTTGGACGAGGGTGCATTCTATTCTCTGGGTGGCGGCTTGGCAGTGTCTTGGCGTTGGGTGCCCTCTAGAGCCAGCCCTTGACTTTGAGTATTGAAGTCAAGAACTACTGGGGTTTTGGCGCCCTTTTCTGAGGCCATCTTTTGTTTGCCATAGGCTTTCTGCACCAAGTCTCACAACTGCTGAGCATTCATCGTTCGTGGACATGCGAGAACGTCAAGATGGTGACTTACTCCGGGATGGAGGTTTCTTAGGAAGAGAGTTTTGAAGTTCAGACCGTCTTCCATGTCAGGTTCGTTGCGAGCTCTGAAATATGCTCGTCTGAGTCGGCTGTAGTATGCTTGAGGAGGTTCATGACGTCCTTGTCTTGTCTCCAGGGCAGCCACTAGGCCTTGTTCGGACTCAGGTTCGGAGAACTCTTTAATGAGGGCTTCTCTGAGCAGGTGATAATCAGTCTTTATGTGGGCCGGTTGGCGGTCCAGGAAACTGCGAACTTCCGAGCTAGATGTTGCTCGGATCAAATATAGTCTATCTTTGTCGGTGACACTGGGTCTCATTTCCAGATGAAAATCGACATCTTGTAGATATTCTTTGATCTCCTGACTACCTAGCACATTTGGAGTGACTTTGCCAATGTTCCTGGCGAGCTTGTCGAGGTCTTTGAGGTCCAAGCCGTGTGATGATCTGTGGCTGGCTGGAGCAAGTTCTTTTAGCTTAGATGGGAGGTAGGATTCTTCAGAGGGAGCCGGTGACTGTTTTAGCATGGTACCCTCCCCCTTTTGCTCACATGCCAGTCCAGGAACAGGGGACCCGGTTCTGCTCGGCGGGGGTGAAGTCTGTGCCCGTCGTGTTCTTGACGGTTCACGGCGCAGTTCATATGCATGTTTGAGTTCCTCTTTCATGCTGTCGAACTCATCTTTAATGTAGTCGCGCTGTCATGTTAGGTGGCTAATCTCGTCTCTGGACTCATTCAGGTGAGTTTCAAGGGCTTTAATTTGGCTGTTCTTGTCTCTGAAGTCAGCCGTTGCCTTTTCCAGTAGCTGTTCTGCATACTGTAGCTTGTTGGAGAGATCAGCATAGTCTGCTCTGTTTCGTTCCATTTCCTGTGTAGCAGCTACTAACGTCTCTTTTAGCCTGTTGATCTCCTCCTCGGCACCTTGTTCCACTTCATCTGGCTCTTCCCTTCGTTCCGGAGCCTCCAGTTCCAGCTGTTCGATGCGTCGTTGTGCGCGTGTCAGCTCCTGCTGGAGGTGGGCGGCGTGCCTGTCGCTCAGCTTGAGGGTGGCGATGAGTGTGTGACTTAAGGAGCCAGTGATCTTGGCTAATTCTTTGTGACTGTAATTCTGACCTGGGTTCTGTTTCATGAGGCTTGTTATGTTGTCATCCAGCTGGTCCTGTGTCTGCTGCTTTAGTGTTTCAGCTGCTTGGGGTAGGAAGCTGTCTGTTACGACACTTAGCCAGGTCTCAAGGTCTTCCCAGTGGCCAACGGGGTCTGTTGTGCGAGACATGATTTGACACAGCAAGGGAGATCTAGCACCGAGCCTGACACAGACCTGGAGGAACAGAACAAAAACAAAAAAAAAAAAAAAACACAACAAAACAAACAAGCAGGGCGGAATAAAGTTGTAAGTGTGCAATGTCAGGTGTGGCTGATGTTGAGTGTGTAATGTGCGGTTGAAAGTGGTTCCCTGAGCCTGTGGTACTCTGGTAGGCGTGCATCTAATTTGGAATTTCTGTGGGGACAATTAGTAAACACACACAGGTAGCACAGCTAGAGAACTGGGGAAAGAAAGAGGAACACAAAACACAACGGAAGACAACAGAATAGTATTCAGCAAAGAACAGAATAACACTTGGATGCTTCCAATGTTCCTATAAAAGAAAGTTTCCCTCTTCTTTTTTTTTTTTCAAGGGAAGAAGGTTAAGGCTACAGTGGAAAGAGAGAGAGAGAGACAAATAAGAATACACTTTTCTGGTCACAGAATAAGTATAGTTAAATTTTCTTCTCTTTTGTTTAAAAAAAAATTATTATTTTTTTTTTAAAAAATTCAATTCAGAAGGGTGTTTCTAGATAGGGGTTTGGAAAAGGATTTCTCAATGCCAGGACTGTGATTGTTATTGAAATTTCCTCCGGGGCGAAAGAAAACAATGACAGTGTGGGTTTCTCAGCTAGTCGGATTGACAACCATTCACCAACCAAAGCATTTCTAGACGCGTGTTCGAGGTTTGATGGACGCCTATCAGTCATCCAGTTGACCTGCTTGAGCCTAAGCTGGGTAGGATCACAGGAGGTGGAGGGAAGGTACAGTAAATGTCATACAATTTTGAAACGAAGTGTTCCTGTTCCCCAAATATTTATTAAATGTTTCAAAGATGCTCTGCTTTATGACTTTCACAAACACAAACCCAAAAACCAGCAGCAGTAGTCAAATCAGAAGAAGACAGCTGAGAGAGAGAGAGAGAGAGAGAGAGAGAGAGAGAACAAGAGTGAGGTTTTGCTCCCAATGTTAAGAAAAATGACAAGGTTGACAGGGTGGTGGCGCTGTGGGGAGTTGGCCCTAGGAGGAGATCAACAGGCTAAAAGAGACGTTAGTAGCTGCTACACAGGAAATGGAACGAAACAGAGCAGACTACGCTAAAGTTGTAGTTAATACTGAATAAGTGTTCCCTATTCTAAAGTGTTACCAAATGAACTAAATTAACTAAAATTAAACAACATTTTCCAACATCTTATTAAAAACAATCACCTTGACCCTCCCTATTTATTTATTTCACCTTGTTGTTATTGTCTTTTCTCTATCTATCTAATTTCATCCTGAACATCAGTTTGAAGCCACATTCACCAGATGTACATGATAGCTCATTCTCAACTTTACCTAACTTTTAAATTCTCCAAATGTTTGTCGTAAAAAGGTTCAAAAGGCCACACATCCTTTGACACATTAGTGAACTTTAGCCTAAACTTTTGACAGTTCACAATCGCAGGTGTACGTCATAAAATGGTTAACACGGATGTCCTTTGATCGCTAAACATCTTAGAAAGATGATCTGTTTTGATCAATGAACTTTTTACCTAACATTCTAACAAAGTTTACGATGCCGGATCCCTTCAAAAACTCATTAGATTGCAAATGAGTCGCGCCCCAGAAACATCTTAGATGTTTTACAACAGCCCTCTTGATCTGATATGGTCGCATCGGTAATCATACGTCCAGACACACAGCGCCATTCTCATTTCGCCGTGCTGCTTGAGACTAAATATTTACATTTTGCTCGATGTTGTAAAAGTTTAGAGGTTGTATGTCTGTTTCAACTGATAGATAACACACCACAAGTGTTATGGCAAGAAAATCCAAAGACCCCCCAAAACATTTGCTTTCATACCAGTTTGCACGCTCATACGCGTGTATACATTCAAACTGTTATACCGTACCGCGAGTTAAGATTAACAAAAATCAAAGAGTAATTAAAGGAATTATACTACTAAAATAAAATAAAACAAGCAACATTTTTCCTGTGGCTTAGATGTTTTTTTTAGAAGAAACCTAATTTTTAAAGTGAAAAAAGTCTGGGTTATATAGCACAGCAGAAGTCTTAAGCTTGACAAAAATCAAAGAGTAAATAAAGGAATTACTAAATTACGTGTGAATAACTAAACTAAATAAAACAGCATTTTTCCTATGGCTTAGAAGTGATTGTTTACAAGAAAACTTGTGTAACCTAATTTTTAAAGTGAAAAAGTGTGGTCTAATATTAAAAACAGGAAGACGGTTTCATCAATTAAGAAATGTCAAAGATTTATTAAAAATAACTTGGACTGGATAAAAACAGATGGCCCCATTTAGATGGGTGGGGGTGTACAAAACAGGTGTCCAGTAAGGGGGGTGGGGGGTGGAATTTTTTGAGGGGCAATAAATCAAATTTTTGACACATAGTATACTATGATCTCTCTGAAATCTATTCAGTGATTGGTCCATGCGTGTGTCGTCATCCAAAATCCCATTTGTGGCACAGCAAAGTGTCGTGAATCATCTCTAAGACTGACACTTAAGATTTAGTCCTACACTTCGCTTAAATTACGACTGAGATGATTGATAACTAACTTTTAGGCACAGCTTTGAGCCAATAATTTTTTTTCACTTAAGTCAATTCTTATCAGGGTTCTTGAGAGTAATTCTTAGAGGCTTGATAAGTACGGGCCCTGTTCTGCACCATTGCTACGCAACAGGATCAGCAATCGGGAACACCTGGTGGCGCAATTAGGAAATACTGCAAAGGCCGAGTCGGCTGCATCCTTCGAAGGACCCATCCTCCAAAGGCTGTAGCCTATGAATTGGGACACAGCTATAGAATTTTGTGTTTCCTTCTGGTTCTGTTCCCCTGTCTAACTTCCGTTGACCTACTTTCCTAAGTTTCCCTTTGATTACTTGAGTTAGTTCACCTGTGTCTTGTCAATTATCCTCGTTTGGTCTGTGTTTTTTTAGTTCCTGTCTGTTCAATCTTAGTTGGTCGGGTCTTGTCAGTGTTTCGTGTGTCACCAGTCGCTCCTTGTGTGTATTATCACTCTGTGGATTTATTAAAGTATATACTGTCTGTCGTCTCCAAGTGTTCCTCTGTTGACAAACAAATAGAGTTGCTCACTGTCTTACAATGACAGCTGCCAGTGTGAAAACCTTGTCACAAGATGTTCTTGAACAATTTTGGACACAGAAGGACCACCATTCAAGTGGGAATTAAATATGCCATGGAGGGATATAAAAAAGATTTTAAAATAAATACGGTGGGTAACTCGATTAATTTGAAAGTGAGTGTTTACAGATCACAATGCCAGCAGGAGAAGCCTCATGTTACGTTCGTCACGATTGTGGATGACAACATACAGGATCAACACTGTTCATGTACCGCAGGGTACAATTAAATTAATTTACATTTAACCACTTTAATATGGAGAGGCACTAAAATATAAACCTTCATTTATGTGTTTTTGACCTACACTGTACACGACGTGAGAATAGTTCACTATTTAGGTTTGTACGTTAGCATGGACTCAGTAACTTTAACGTTTGTTAGTTTTAGCCAGAGATACCTTGCTGAAGCACAACATAACATTAACGTTCTGCTTGAGCAGATGAAAATTGTAACTTAATGAGAGTATGACAACCAGAAAATGAATGTTTTCATCTTCATTGGGATTAGGGTTGAATGCTGACGGACATTTTGCTCTGTTTTGTTTGGGTTCAGGAAATGGAATGAAATAAATTCCATTGCCCATCCTCTCAGGAAACCTGGAATCAGTGTTACAAGTACCCCAGGGGCCCGTTTCAGAAAGGAGATTAAGTGAAAACTCTGAGTATGTTAACCCTGAAATGAGGGAAACTCTGGGTTTTCTGTTTCAAAATGGGAGGTTTGTCAAACTCGAGAAAGCAGGGTAAGTCAAGCCCATTTCTGAAAGAGAGGTAACTTTTACTCAGTCAGTTACCATGGTAACTTACTCTGTGAACCTAACCTGGTCGGGAGTAAGGGTGTATTCCCAAAAGCAGGTTATGTGACATACCCGGGTATGTTTGAGGATAAGTGAGCGGATAACCTCAGCTTTCGGTTCCAAAATCGGAGGTTACTTTCAGGATATGTAAGTAACCATAGCAACTTGCTCTCTGAAGATAACCTGCTCCGGAGCAGGTTATGTTCCAGGGTTAGTTCAATTAAGAGCTATCAGGGCACGCGTAATCTACTGACAAGCCTTCAGTGGGCGTGACAGATAGAGCACAATATTATATATTATTACAATACAGTTATGTATATAGCCTACTAATATATAGAGTTGTATGCTATTTTAATTATAAAGCACTAATATAAGTAATAAATAAGGTTAGCCTATACATTCCTCTAATATGGCTATTATATTTTATTAGTATATATAACAGTTATCTGTATAAATTATAAAACACTATTATGACAAGGTAATGTTTAATTTCTTATATTAGCCTATATATATACATTTATTACATTTTATATTATCATCTCACACATGGATCGGCATTTTCTATAATGTATTTCTATAATAAAAATACATATCTGATATGACTTAATATATAATTAGTATCAAACAAACAATATAATTCTTATTCTCAAGGATTAAACTGAAAAAAAAAAGGTGCCCCCCTGTCAACAAGCTTGGTCCCCCTTTGGCCCCCCTAAATTTGGGATCATATTACAGCAAACAATTTTGGGTGAAATGCGCAGTTTGTCCTGTAAACTATACGTATATAAAAAGAAAAAATCACCAGCTGCTAAATTCAAATCTGTGTTCGCTGGCTGGCACAGAGCCAGAGGTATGCATGTTTTTAAAGCACTAAATTAAATTATAACCAATCACATACATGAGTCATCGCTGAAACACGCTGTTTCGTCACCGCGCGCGCTGGCTGACTGACTGAATTCTAATTCTCTCATCAGAAACAACAAAGTGAAGAAGTACGAATGTAAGTAAGATATTAATTTCACAGTATAAACAGCTTTAGAGATTATTATGCCAGTTTTTGAGAGTGCTTGAACTCGCTGGACTGAAGTGAAAATGTTCTTTGATATTGTAAACGTTCTTTGCTCAATTTTTGTACAATGAAAGTGTACAAAAAGGCTAATTAGTAATTTACAATGTTTTTATTAAATTCACATTAAATACAAAGTTAGTCATATTAAAAGTATTTTATGGCATGACACCCATATTTGGTATTTAAGTAAAAAGACGGGCTTTTATGTGTAGTTAATAGATTACAGTATTAGGCTACTTTGCCCATCGCCCATTATAGACCAAATAACAATCTATAAAGGTGCAAAATGCATTTACTTACACTTACTTGAGAATCGAGATATTTCATGATATATTTTAGAGATATCGAATAAATAAATAAATAAAACCCCTGCTGAAAAAAACAATAGACACCATTACAAAATGGTTTTACTGGTTATAATGGGGCTTGTATTGGTTTTACTGGAAACTGTAATGGACCCTGTGGGTCTCTACTGGTAATTGGTTGCCTTCTATTGGTGGCTTGTTAAAACCAATAAATCCTAATGGAATATGTGCTAAAACACACTACAGAAAACCATTTTTTAACGGTTAAATGTTGATGGTTTGTAATGGTACTTGTAGTGTAAACCATTAAAATTTTCAGTGATGGTTTTATGTTTTATTTTTATTTTTATTCTTTTTCAGTAGGGACATAAGCCTATATCAGTTATACAGTGGTATTGTGGCTGCTGTGTGTCACATGACAAGCATGCTGTCTGGAATACACCCCAGGTTTTCTTCAGTAAATCCAGTTTCTTTCGGTCTCCTCCCCCGTTTTACAGTGTGCGATGTTTAAATAACGTATTAATTCATGCGCGCTGCAAAAATGCTTTTCTTGCTGAGAATTTTTGTCTTATTTCAAGTACAAATACCTAAAAATTCTTAAGTTGATGCATTTTCTATAAATGAAAAATTGTCTAATTTAGTCTTGTTTCCTGGGGGGATTTTCCTTTTAAGTGCAAACATGTAAAATTGTCCGCCATAAGAAAAATAATCTTAATGCAAACGGAAACAAGAATATTTTTAATTTCTTACCCCATTGGCAGATAAAGTCTGCACATAAATTTGCCATTGGCAAAATAAGAAAAATGCACTTAAATTTTTTCCCTTCATGGAAACAAGACTCTTATCCAATACCCTATGTTATTTTTGTTATTTTATTAATTCATTTATTTTTTTTTGCCATATTCACATGCATATTTATTTGAGCGGTATCATTTTAAATGGTAGTTTTCTTTAAAACATCGGAGATGCAGAGCACATTAGTAAGAACGCTGTTTGCAGACCTGTAAGAAAAGTGTGCGTCCCTCTCACGCTCTTTCTGAGATTTTTTTCCTCTGCACAAATCCGTTAAAGAGGAGTTTCACAGTCAGTGGTGTAGCAATCGATTTAAATGAGGCTAATCTGATAAATAACGTTCACTTGATAACATCTTGCTGTGACCTCTGGATGTAATCAGAATTTCCTTCAGGATTTCCAGTGTGGTTGGATGCATTGATGACAAGCACATCTCCATCATCGCTTCTAAAAATGAAACTGATTACTGTATGGAATGGAAGAATGCCAGATGTAAGGGTAGTATAGGATATATGCCGTAACCACAGCTGTTAAATAAACACAAATTATTCACAATTTATTTGGTCATCTTTATTCCCTACAAATACAAAAGCAAAAGTTATTATTTTTCATTTTTGTATTTTAAAATTCTTCCAGTACTTGACCATCTCCTCTTCATCTGTCAGTGCTGGTCCCCCCCCCTCCCTTTTTGGGTGCCTCTGCCTTCTTAAGCTGTCGACTGAGTGCAAGTTAATTTTATTACTCTAATTAAGAAATGTAACAGGTTGGATAAGAGAATATTTAATTATGTGAAAAGAGTGTTAGAAAAAAAAAAACAGCAGTGCATTGAAATAGACACTGAACGATATTTAATGTCAAATGTTTGTAATGTCATTTAGCCTACATCCATGAACCTTTCATGCTTAAAACTTTACCTTGTTTGAATTGTGTTTTTATAGGCTACTTCATTTTTAGCTGCCTGCTGCCATGTTTTTTTTTTTGTTTGTTTGTTTTTTTTTTTTTGCTATGGGATACCATTAAAATGAATATTAGTTCAATAATTTACAGTTTTACCTCTGATATTATAACAGTTAATAAGTTATTAACAGTTATTAAGAATTAAAGTTACGCACTGACGGAAGTACGCACGTGGAGGTCTTTTTGGCGGGAGCTGTTGCCATGGTGAATCGTTATTTCGGCGCTCCACTGATCATGACTTTTCATAGTTGTGGTGCACGCGTTAAACTCAGAGTCAACCTACTCAGAGTTGAATGAACTAACACAATTCAGCCGTTCTGAAACTGAAAACTCTGAGTTTTCAATCTCTCGGTAAATCAACTCATAGTTCAAGTTTAAACTCCTTATTGAAACGGGCCCCAGGAACATTGTTTTTCCATTTTTGTAGCATAAACACCATCAAACCGACGAGAGCTTCGGATCTTCCAATGTTTCTCTATAGCTACGTTTCCATCCACCTATTTTAATGCGCATTTTGGACTATCGCATAAAAAATTTGCTGGATGGAAACGCCAAGATGCGCATAAATTCAGAAAATGCGCATAAGAAAATTATGCGCACAACTGAGTAGGATAAACTTTTTATCCGATAAGAAAAAATGCGCATAAACTTCGATGGAAACACATTTACCGAATAAATTCCTCCATGCGCATCAAAAAAGTCATGTGACTTTGCGCTATGAGACGGGATAACTTGACTAACCAGCTGACCGATCTCGTTCACAGCATCTATAAGTTGTTGTAGTCACTCTGAAAAGCCTGAGCAAAGTCTGTCATCAAAGTATTTCTGTATAATTGTCTTACACGACTGTGTTCCCAAACAGTTGGCATCCTCCGAACGCAGTGACAGCATTTATTGTGTTACGTCTGCTCTCTCTGAGGCGCAAGTAATTTATATCATATATGAAAATTATTATATTCAATGGCTTCTCCTATATTCTTAGTGATATTTAGTGCCACAGTTTACCAGGAAGTGACGATTTTGTTCTCTTTGACTCATTGGATGGAAACGGTGCTTTATTCGCATATGTTTTATGCGATATTCCAGTTTTGCGCATAATTTAAATTTGAATCTTTGGATGGAAACATAGCTTATGGCGCTGAAACCTAAAGATGTCCGAGTCCCCATGCAGCTGATACTCGACTGCCGTTGGCTCATCTGCGTTCGAGGGGAGGGGCTTACCGATAGGTCAATTGTGGTGCTACCAATAAGTTGACAATTTTGTTATGGCCTGATAAAGAACAGATGACCATAAGTTTAAAAAGGAGATGTTTAGTCGACAGATAACATTTTATGTCCAGAATAAGTCCTTTTGAATATAATAAATGTTGTTAAGATATCAGGTGAATAATAAGGTAAGATTATTAAATTCTAGTCATATATCATTAGGAAGTATCAAAGCGTGTGGCCCGGTGCAACCACACCAGTTGCACCACCCAAAGGACGGCCCTGAGTGCAGTGTGGGTATTTTTTGGTTCTTCAGACAGGTGTTTTGTCAGGATTACTTTTAACTATGATCTTAGGTGTTGTAGGATTACTACAGGGATTACGTGCACTTGGAGATCCCAGAAGTTCATCCTTGCCACAAACTTTGAAGATTTACCTTTTCTTTAAAATAAAGTCAGTGAAGTGTGGCAATTTCCATATGTATTTTTTTTAAACTATTTTAGTGTGTAAGTTAACTTGTACACCAAAACTGATGTTTATTTTAGTACATGATGTGTTTAATAAATTAATAAAAAACTGCATGTTGCATAAATATCTACAATTTATTATAAACAAGGTTTAGTCCTTATTGTTACACACTGAATGTAGGCTATTAAATGGCACCTTACATAAAGTAAACAATTACATAATACTTTGCATAAATGTTAGGTGACCATGTTCTAGCAAGTAGCAAGTGGCATTTATGAATGTCTTGTCAGAATCAAAACCATTATATAAAAATATCATATTTTTATATGAAATGATCTCCTATTTTCTAAATACCTGCCCCTTTTAGGTTACACAACTGTTTTGTTATTATATAAGTGAGCTATATAACACACCAATGAGGCCTCAATCCTGACGTCACGTGCTTCTTACGTGAACGAGAGCGAAGCAGACAGTATCACACTTTCCCGTGTCAGTGCGGACCGAATGGTAATGTCGCAGCTGAGCTGTCTCCATCTTATTAAAATAACTGATTAATATTTACCGTTTCTACTGGCTCGTATAAGAAATTGACATCCTGTAGAATGCAGAATGAAAGGGACCCGGAGAAGGACCGTTTTAAAGGGTATTCCAAGCGAAAGCGTTCGGGAGGATTACGCAAAGTGCCGCTGCCGGAGATATTGAGTCTTACATAAAACTAATGGGTCATCTAAACGTTGGTCATGAATATGCTTCATTCGGCAGAAATCAAGAAACTCATCATCAACACTGAAGTCGATGTGTGAAAATCAGCTTTCAACCTTTTCTTTCGTCGGTTGCTCACTTGTTTGAAGACTCGTGATTTAAAAAGATTTTTTAAATTTTAAATGAAAATATTGCTAGATGTGTTATGTATTGTTTTGTCAAAGGTTAGAGAGTTTTATTTATTTTTATTTTTTTATTTCCGGGAAATGAACCGTCAGTCATTTAGATGTTTTGGTGGGCCTAGCAGTGGTGAATGGGAAATGAATAGTGTTTATAAACATTTAGCCTTTGGTCTCATTGTTATTGACCTTCGCCAATATTCCGATCATGTTGCGTTAAAGATGTTGTTTTTGAGAAGTAACTAAAATAGGACTATATATATATATATAATTTATTTATTTATTTATTTTTTGTAGCCTGGATTCCACTAAAGCTTTAAACCAGAGCACTATACGTTGCACTTTTGACCGCTTTCCTAAAATTCATTTGCATTTTATGCGGTGTAGCAGACAATGGATGCTGGGATTCAAAACCACACCGAACATTATATGCACGACCTCTCCAACCCGACCGCACCGGGATTGTGTGCGGAAATGCTCGGGGTTGCGGGCGAGGCTTGCCGGGCTGGAGACTTCGATCTGGCCGTGGAGATTTATACGTCTCAGCTCGCCGAGCTCGAACACACCGACCGTGGCCTCTGTCTGCGGAAAGCTGACGCTCTAGCCCGTGGGGGACGCATAGCCGATGCGCTGGACTCGTATTGTATCGCTGCAAACCTCCAGGCACTGAGACCTGATGAACTGCAGATTTTAGTTGAAGTTATAGCGCATACGATCCGCACTAAAGATCAGAGTGACAGTAAGACAATAAGCGTGGGCTCTACCTCAGAAAGCAGATGTTTTGAGAGTGACGAGTTAGACGAAGAACAGAACTTAGACTTGTTTTCATGCCGCCTTTGCAAGTGCTTATTGACGGAACCAACGTCCTTGGTGTGTGGACACACTTTCTGTAAGCGCTGTCTGGAAGATGACCAGACAAAAGAGTGCATAAGCTGCCTTTTAAAAACCAACAAATCACCCAGACAATTTACTGTGGACGGACTCAGAGTAAATGTTATTGTCAGTGGCTTGATTGAAAAATGGTTCAATTCGGAATGCAAAGCGAGACGATACTGGTTGGAAGGCGAAGGTCTTTGGAAAAAACAGGACGTATCCAACGCAATACTGAAGTTCAACACGGCGACTGAACTAGGTAAGAGACTGTTACATTTACGGCTTTTCATCCAATTTATCGCAGCGGGTATTTTATAAAGAACTGACCTACTTTCCGAGACTCATGAAACAACCACACGGGGCGACATTGTGCGTCTCAATGATGACACCGTTTTGTAACAACGTGACCAATATAATTTACATAAACCAGTTGAATTTGGTTTGTATTGGGGTTCATTGGGCTGTCAGGTTGATGGAAGATATGTACAATGTTTAGTTGATCACAGCATTTAGTAAACAACATAAGTTGATTTGTTGTTGATTTGTTGCATGTTATTAACTCAACCCATAGCCTTCTGAACATGCAGTGCTCTCCGTCTACACAGTTAGGCACAATATTGATTAATTTTGAAGTAATGCAGAACTTTTGTATGAACTTTGTAAATGAAGTTTGTTTAATTTTGTTTAGGTGGCTATTAGACTCTTTTTAGGTCATATCTGGGCTTCTCGAAAGTAGGTCAATGCATTGGACCTGCTTATTATTTCAAGTGTGAGAAATATATGCTGTCTCTAATTTCAAAGGCTATTGCATTCCAAAGAATAATAGTCAATTTTGTAACGGTTATTTTTTCTGAAATTTGACATCCTCTGATGTATGTGGCTGACAGATATTACTTACAAATGCACAGACTTCAAGACACAAATGAGACACAGCCTTAATGAACCTACTGAGCAACAAAGACCATTTTAAAGGAAGCATGCTTTATCCATCAGCTTTGATTGATACAGAATGTAAAAGATGATGTACTAGTTCAGGGGTGCCCATTCCTGTTCTTGGAAATCTACCTTCATGCAAAATGAATCTCCAACCCTGATCAAACACAACTGAAATGGCTAATAAAGATTCTGAAGGAACACTTGATGATAACCAACTGGTGAGTTTGATCAGGGCTTGGAACCAGAGATTCTTATTATTGGGAGATGAGAGGGTCTGTATTACTTACCATTGGAAAAAGCGAAACGGCTAACTTGGATCACGTGAGGCACCTCAGCCAGTCATACAATGGCAGTGACGTCAGTGGCCGGCTTTCACAGTTCTATGACAGTCTGTTACAGTGTTACGTTGCACAGGGGGAAAAAAAATAAAATGCAAATTCTGTTCATTTAAAAAAACAGCATGATTGGGCATACATAACACTGATACTGCTCACAAAAAAAAAAAAAAAAAAATATATATTTGTTGAAATCTGGAAGCCATAGAAAGAATACTTTTTTTTATTTATTAAAATATTTTTTACCTTTATTCATTGAAGTGTTATATCATTATCATACGCATGTAAGTCATTACATTTCAAGTCTATTTATTGAAACTTGGTATATTTTATTTTCATTAAAAAACACAATATAATACAATAATTTAAATAATGGTCTTTATAAATATTTCTTTATAAATAATTCATTAAAATGCATTATTTCAACATAAAATGCATATGGTCACATAATAGTCATTACAATTCAAGTCTAATTTCAGATAAAACCAAAGAAAGAAAACATGAATATATTTAGACAATACAAAATATTACATATCTTTTATTAAATTGTAATGTGACATGTTTGCTGGTAATAATGCAGTGAGCCCTACTTGTCGTGACATTCTCTACTCTGCCTTCTCTTAAAAAAATAACATGTTTCTTAAGGTAAAATGTAGTTACATGTCTACATGTAGTTCCAAACGAGATTCCTTAGACTGTACCAAAATATTTGCACTTGATGAGGATGCGTTAATTCCACAGATCATGCTTGACCTAATTTTGCCTGTCTAGACCTTGGATTCCAAGCTGTATGTGTAAGGGGTGGTTGGGCAGAGGAGAAAGAGCAACTAATGTAGACATAGATCCAGTTGCAGGTCACGCACAGAGACAGCATTAAAAAAGCAGAAAGCTGAGCTTGTGTCTCATAGTGAGCATCACTGGTATATTTGTGAATTAGAGTGTTGGCAGAAATATCTTCTGGTCTGTCGCATGGTTGTATGTAGGCGTTTTGTGGGCTGCATGTTTTCTTATCTCACAATATGTTGCTCAGTAAACACATATGCTGCTGCCTTGTCCAGTGCTGGCACACTGTCTGAACAGTCTATGACTTCAGAAACATAGTTGAGTCATATCAAATCCTGTTAATGCTGAGAAACATTTCTCTCAATTATTTTCTCACTGCTAAACTTCCTTAATACTCGGCTGACATGAGAACATTTAACTGATGGGACTCAGTCTCTACGTTCTTCAGTGTGTTTCTTCCTGTTAAAAGCCAAATTGGAACAGTATAGCACAAAAAACACTTTATATGAAATCAAAGGGTTCAAGTTTTTTTGTAAATGGATGAAGATAGTCCTTTATGCACTTTATATCAGAGTCCAGCGTCTTTGAAGGTAAACTTTAAAAAAAAAAAAACTTGCATTTATTTTTTGTTGTTGTTTATATGTGGTTTATTTATGTTTTCTATTTTTACTTGTTTCTTGCCATTTAATATGGCTGTGGTAGCAGGCGTGGCTTTAAATTATTAACAAACAATCATCTTGCTGTTAAAACATGAAATATCATCATAATTCTGTGTCTGGCTCAGTTTGCTGCTAAAGGTGTGAAGTGTCACCTTGGTATATTATCACATAAGCACGAACATAAGCATGGACATGGCCTATGAAGGGGAAGAAGGTTAATTTGTGAATTAGGCAACCATAGTGCTAGCCCTTGGGTGCTGCTCTGATTTTATGATCTGGTTCATATGTCGCTTTGACAGTTATTGATACCCAGTAAAATAGCAGATATACAGGCGCATCTCAATAAATTAGAATGTTGTGGAAAAGTTAATTTATTTCAATAATTCAACTCAAATTGTGAAACTCGTGTATTAAATAAATTTAATGCACACAGACTGAAGTAATTTAAGTCTTTTAGGGCTGCAACTAATGATTATTTTGATAATCGATTAGTTGGCCGATTATTATTATTAATTTTTTTTCTTCGGTTAATCGATTAATCGGATAAAAAAAAGCTAAATGTTCTTCTTTTTTTATTTTATTGACAAAAACACTTCCACATTCTGCCCAATGTCCTTCAAACAAACGTGCCAACTGAGTGTTATGAAAACATACAGTGCTTAACAATTTATTAGACCATCTGTCATAATAAAGAGAAAACACAAATATTTTAGGAATCTGTCAAAGAATTGTTTAAACCTAAAAATTTTATTGTCATTTATTGGGCAAATAACAAACTTAAACAACTAAATATTTATTCACACAATGAAAAAAAGGCCTCCTGCCTTTCATAACAGCATGCATTCTTGCTGGCATTGTTTAGCTACTTTTTTGACTAATTGGGTATCTGAAAAAATCTTTCATAGATCTAGATCTTCATTCTTTCATAGATAACAGCAATAATTAATTATAGCATTAGAAATAGCCTACTGTTACTGAAGACCTTATGCATATTGAAGGACTAACCAATACAGATAGCAAAAAATGATTTTAGTAAACACCAATACTGTTAGTTTAGAGCAGCAGTGGCACAAAGCTTACATTATTTGTTATAAACCTTAAATACATTTGTTTTAATAAATTTAAGCACTGTATATAGGCCTATTGTTTAAATCTCTTCATCAAAAATTAAGATAATAATAAAGACGTATAAAAACACAAACTCAGTGTTAACCAACTTTTTGATCACAGTCACGTTTACTGTAATTTCCTTATCACGTAAAAGGCGGCTATGAAGCGTCTGATATTTATATTCAGACAACTATACGCGGTTATCCCTTTACAGTTCGTACTCATAAAATACGTGCACTACCTGTTGACTTTTAAACCTTAATTTAACGTTCAACAACAGATATTTCAGCACAATGAATGTTTTTGCGCTGAATATTAATCTCTCTCTGACGGGCGTTCACGCGCCCGCCGCACTCGCGCTCATTCAGTAAAGATTTAAACTTAACACAGACTGTCAGGAGGGAACTTTATGCAAAAATGGAAATGCTCGTGTGAATTTGTGACATTTACAGATATGACCGTCAGGGGCACCGCTAGCAATTTTGGGCCCTATGAAAGAATGAGGTTGGGCCCCCTACCGCACCAAACATACACAATATTGCCCAAAGTATGGGGACACCCCTTCTAATGAACAGGTTTGACTACTTTAGTAATTTCCATGAGTGCAATTCTTAATGTTTAAGCATATAATGATATTCTAGGGAATTGTGTGCTTTTAATTTTATAACAATAGTTTGGACAGGACCCTTTTCTATTCTAACACAACAATGTCTCTGTGTATAAGGCAAGGTTAAAAAAAAAAAACAAATAGATAAAAAGATTGATTTAGTCAGTGTGGAAGAACTTGACTGGTCTGCAGAAAGCCAAGTCCTAATCCAAGCTGAACACCTCTGTTGTGACTTCAAATACATACCTTGAGCCAAAAACTCATCACCAAACACCAATGACTTGTACATACACTATATGGACAAAAGTATTGGGACACCTCCTTCTTTAGAACAGAAAAAGGCACTTCCAACTGTGGCAACAAAGATGGAAACACAATTCATGTATTTAAAAACTGTATTTCCATCTTTGTTGCCACAGTTTTGGAAGTGTCTAAAATGATTGTACGCATATGTACAAGTCACTGGTGTTTGGTGTTGTCATGTAAGAATAGAAAAGGTTCCTGTCCAAACTATTGGTATAAAATTAAAAGCACACAATTCCCTAGAATATCGTTATATGCTTAAACATTAAGAATTGCACTCATGGAAATTACTAAAGTAGTCAAAACTGTTCATTAGAAGGGGATGTCCCAATACTTTTGGCAATATAGTGTACAAGCCAACCTAGCTATTCAAAATCTTTGTCTGCAATTTAATAATATTGACCTATTATTATTTTTTTTTTTATTGCTTTTGACCATTAGGTATCAGTAACATAATTAATTCAGAACCTGTTCTATGGATATAGACTGTCTGTACCACACTATTCTGCTGATGTGGGATGAGTTTGACTACTTAATCAGTTATATTAATAGAAATGCTTCACCGGGGCAAACAAAAAAAAAATCCTGAAATAATAAATAGGATACCCCATAACACCAGCATTTCCAGCAGTATCCAACATTTCTCAATCATGATCTTACTCCGCTAAATGTGACTATTAGCCTAACAGCTGTATTCCTTGTTTGCTAGCTACCAATGCACATACAGCATACAATGTTAAAAATGTTCTACATTATGAACCTTAACCCAAAAACCTTTAGCTTCATACACTGTAGATAATTGCGACCCTGCCTGTGGAAACCCAGCTAACGTATTTTTTTTAAACAGTGGATGAGTAATAGGGCTGCAACTAACGATTATTTTGATAATCGATTAGTTGGCCGATTATTATTATTATTATTATTTTTTCCAGATTAATCGGATTAAAAACCGCTAAATTTTCTTCGTTTATTTTATTGACAAAAACACTTCCACATTCTGCCCAATGTCCTTCAAACAAACGTGTCAACTGAATGCTATAAAAACATACAGTGCTTAATTTATTAGACCACCTGTCGTAATAAAGAGAAAACACAAATATTTTAGGAATCTGTCAAAGAATTGTTTAAATCTAAAAATGTTATTGTCATTTATTGGGCAAATAACAAACTGAAACAACTACATTTTTATTCACATAAAAAAATAGCCTCCTGCCTTTCATAACAGCATGCATTCTTGCTGTCATTGTTTAGCTACTTTTTGACTGTAATTGGGTGTCTGAAAAAATCTTTCATAGATCTTTCATTCTTTCATAGATAACAGAAATAATTATATTATAGCATTAGAAATAGCCCACTGTTACTAAAGAGCTTACGCATATTGGAGGACTAACCAATACAGATAGCAAAAAAATGATTTTAGTAAACACCAATACTGTTAGTTTAGAGCAGCAGTGGCACAAAACTTACATTATTTGTTATAAACCTTAAATACATTTGTTTTAATAAATTTAAGCACTGTATATAGGCCTATAGTTTACATCTCTTCATCAAAAATTAAGATAATAAAGATAATAAAGACGAATAAAAACACTAATTTAGTGTTAACCAACTCTTTGATCACAGTCACGTTTACTGTAATTTCTTTATCCTGTAAAAGGCGGCTATGAAGCATCTATTTATATTCAGACAACTATACGCAGTTATCCCTTTACAGTTCCTACTCTTATAAAATACGTGCACTCCATGTTGACTTGTAAACCTTAATTGAACGTTCAACAACAGATATTTCAGCACAATGAATATTTTTGCGCTGAATATTGTCTCCCTCTCTGACGCGCGTTCACGCGTCCGCCGCGCCGGCGCTCATTCAGTAATTCGGTCATTTAAACTGAACACAGACTGTCAGGATGGGACTTTATGCAAAAATGGAAATGCTTGCGTGAATTTGTGACATTTACAGATAAGGATATGACCGTAAACTGAACGTTTTTGCGCTGAGGACGCACACGCATCTGTCAAAGCGCCTGTCAGGGCAAGCCATTACGCTAATGCATTAGCTTAAAGCTTAAAATAAAGATTTCTCATGTTTTGTGCAGCTTGGATCACGTACTACTTCCGCAGCATTTCATTCTGTTTCCACCACTATTTTTAGATGCATTTTGGCCACAGAAATGCGTTATTCAGTGCTGTAATTTGACGCGATCGGCTGAAGTTGGACGTGCACTGTGGGCAGACCCGACTAATCGATAATGAGAATCGTTGTCGATGATTTTCATTATCGATTATAATCGATTTTTATCGATTAGTTGTTGCAGCCCTAATGAGTAATTCACTCCTTGATTTGCTTAATAAAAGCCTCCTTTGAGATCGTTTTGACAGACATGTCTATTGTGTATTATTTTCAACGTGTTTATTGCTAAGTTTAGTGTGGCAAAATAGAAGCGCAGCCATAATAACTCGCGTGCGGTGTATCTGGTTGCCATGACAACATCCCCCGCTTCCTGCTGCTGCTCTATGTAATCAGAGTGAATTTGTAGATTTTTTTATAGCAAAACTAAAATGTGTTTAAAAGTGCGACTGACCAAATCGTCCGGCTCGGTTTGCCCCCCTCGAACTCGAAGACATAATTTGACAGTTTACCATCTGATCTCACTCAGTGACTCTAGGCTACGTAGGACGGGACGAAACCATGCAGTGAATAGGGGGAGATAATTTCACTGGAGATGCAGAAATAAGCCGTAATTTAGTTTTATTTGTAGCTCTTTGGTAGATACATTTCTAATTTCTATTACGTTACTACTACTACTGTTACTACTAATGAAATAGATCTCTGGGGGCCCCAAAAGTGTGTGGGCCATTAGAATCGTCCTAACTTTTCCCCCCTTAGCGGCGCCCCTGATGACCGTAAACTGAACGTTTTTGCGCTGAGGACACACACACTCATCTGTCAAAGCGCCTGACAGGGCAAGCCATTACGCTAATGCATTAACTTTAAGCTTAAAATAAAGAATTCTCATGTTTTGTGCAGCTTGGATCACGTACTTCTCCCGCAGCATCTCATTCTGTTTCCTCCACTATTTTTAGATGCATTTTGGCCATAGAAATGCGTTATTCAGTGCTGTAATGTTAATTTGACGCGACCAGCTGAAGTTGGACGTGCACTGTGGGAAGACCCGACTAATCGATAATGAGAATCGTTGTCGATGATTTTCATTATCGATAATCGATTTTATCGATTAGTTGTTGCAGCCCTAAAGTCTTTGATCTTTTAATTGTGATGATTTTGGCTCACATTTAACAAAAACTCACCAATTCACTATCTCAACAAATTAGAATACTTCATAAGACCAATAAAAAAACATTTTTAGTGAATTGTTGGAAAGTATGTTCATTTACTGTATATGTACTCAATTAGGGCTACCTAACGATTATTAGGTAAAATACCTTAATGTAAATAATTTTTTTTTTTTTTTGTCTAGTGTTAACCTGCAAAGTGTCTAATAGCTTCTTTTTAATTGTATGACTTTTTTTTATTCTGTTTTTGCTATGAAGATAGCTTTGCTGCTGACATGGTGAAATAAATAAATCTACTAGGCAGGGCCTGATTTTTGGTGCGGGATTGTGGCTATTGCGCATAATTTTAGACATTCCCGCAGTTTTCGCAATTAGAAAGCGGGAAGTTCCCGCAAAAGTTTATGCACTATTAGTATGTAAGTTGAATCCAAACAGATTATAAGAGCAGATCAGTCATTTTAAGACCTTCTGTGAGAGACAATTTCACAAACAGAGTGATTCAGCGGTAGCGTATTCTCCCTCTCTCTCAAAATCCACAAATGGCCTCACATCCATTATATCCACATTGAGTTTGCTCTGCAAGCGAGCTGCAATATAAGACTTTAGCGCATTTCGGATAGTTGACACAATTGTCACTTGCACGTTAAGTCATGCAAATCTGAACTTTCAAGTAATTTTAAACCATAAAGTACTCTCACTCTCTCTGAGAGACTGTCTTCAGTCAGCGCGCTCTCCAGTCCCTCCAGGATTTCGCGGCACTTTTTTCTGATTTTTGCGGCTTAAAATGACTGATTTTGCTGCGGCTTTTCTCAAAATTTGCGGTGATATTTGCGGCACTTCTTATTGTTTTGCAGTGAAAATATACCACAGACAACATTCTTCTAACATTATGACTTTTCTGACTTCGAGAACCATAGGGCTCCAAACTAATATGAGGACACCAGCACAAGTGCCATTAAGTTCTACAGAAGGTGGCACCTGACAGTAAAGCACTCACCCTAATCGCACATGTACATCTCGGAGATGTCTGTTTGATGTTTGCATTTACATATGCAAGATGTATTTTTTAGGGTATTTGCTCATCTGCAATACGTCTCCAAGACGTTTCCTGTCAGATGTCAAATAGAGATTTATTAGAATGCATGTAAAACTGTTTCTGAGACTTTTATCAGATTACAAGACAGATGTTTCCCAGATCTTTAGCAGACGTCTTACAGATTTACTTGTGCTGTCTGGGTAGTTGAGATGCAGATAAAATTAACTTTTATTACTGTCATTCATAATGTCTAAATATAATTTAATAAATACAAAAAAATATATATATTGGAGTGGATATGGCTAATAAACCTATAAGTCTCTGCAGCCATATAGTGGTAATTTAATGTCTTTTTTTTATTTTTAAATAAGTGTTTGCTTTCCTACATTATGAAACTTAGTTTTATAAATGGAGGCAACATGAAGGATGAACAAATAATGTCATCACATTAAAAATAACTTTTTAAATTTGGTTACTTAAAGCTTTGAAGTGCTGGGAAAAGTTGTGTGAAGCATGTAAAAACAATTGAAGACATTAGACCATTTCTGCCATAAGTTGTTCCTGTAGTTATGTTAAATCCATGGTGAATGGTGGAGATCTGTGTTTACTGAAAGATGTTTTTCCTGGTTTCCACATCAGTGGCGTTTGTTCTGATATCTGTAGCTTTAACAGAATTCTGCGCCGAATTTGAATGCTTCTCACAAGATTTGACAGAGATGTTACGGATTCTGCGGTGAATTTGACTACTTTCTTCACTGTATCTCCCAGCGCTCTGTATAACGGTGTTGCATGATCGAGAGCAGCCCGCAGCTTCGGCTCGAGCAGATAAACGGTCTGCGCCGCGTAGAGCGGATTAGTTCCGCTTTCGGTTCGTTTGTCCAAGGCAGCTCTAGTAAATCGGTCATGATGAGAACGCAAGGCGGTTCATTCCATTTTTGTAATTAAGAAACAACCTTTCTTTGACTGAATGCGCGTTGCGATGACGTCACAGGATGCCTAAGCCCAAATTTTCCGCAGATTTTGCAGCAATTATGAAAAATTGCGAGCTCTTGCGAAAATTGCGGAGTTTGCTTGATTTTGCGATAAATTCAGCGATCGCGAAATCCTGGAGGGACTGGTTCTCAGCCAAAGCGCGCATAGCCGCCTCTCAAACAGCATGTGAGTGACTGAGTTATTTTAATAAATAATTTGATAATACGTTTATTTGATAACTAGAATATCCCGCAGCACACCACTAATCACTGTAATATAGGAAAAAAGCAAATATGGAAATTTTTTTTTTTTTTTTTTTTAAATAATTAAACACTGCATTGTCAGAGTTGATATTGTAGCTTTATCAGTCACTTGCACTTAACATTTTATGAAAATCAAGCTCAGATAGAGTTTTTGACCAGCGACGGAGATCTGTGTTTTGTCTGATATTAGAACGGCAGCAATTGCATGGCATTATAGGCTTTCCTCAACATACAGGTTATAACATTTATTGTAGCTATACGGGCGCTTAGTTTTTCTTGTTGTTTAATGTACATGGCCAAAATCTCATCATATAAATGTAGTAAATTAGCTCAAAAAGGGAATTGTATATAAATAATTACAATTAATTATGATTAATTACAATTATTTATATAGGCTGACAGTAATAACTGTAGCAGAGTTAAATTGCCATCAGCTGATCTGTTCGTCCAGCGAACATTCAGTGTAAATTCATATCAACTCTAAGAAAGGATATTTCCGTGGCCACAGAAAATACCTTCCTATTAATGCATTAGAGCATGTAGCAAGGGTCAAAATCGTAAAGGGACATTAATATGCAAGGCAGAATCAGAAACTCATGTAATTTGTGCACAAGAGTTTTATTAACTAAACGCTAACACGCATAACTAATCTAAACAAACAATGAATAACATACAAAGTGGAGCTAAAGTGGATGAATGAAGCCATTAGAGAAAACAGAGAATGCAGTTATGGAAAAAGTCATTTAACCACCTGAGTAAAACCATCAGCGCCGTTTATAACAGGGTCTATAACTTATACTAAACCTCCGTTTCGTTTAGTTAAATGTACTATACTTGCACTTCCTTTGTGTCCGGAATGCGGTCTCGGAAGAAAGTCTTGATGGTTTCAAGGTTTTTGGACTCGCGATCACGTTCTTCCGGGTTTAAGAGTGATGAATTCCAAAGATGTTCTGAGGTAGAAATGTTCTTCCAGGTAGAGAGTGGAGAAAGAGCTAAGAAAGAGATCTGCTGAGGTCCGAGGAGCTTTGGTTGAATGGAAAGACAAGGCCGTAAGCCTGGCACAATAACTTAAGGGTCCAGAAGAGTTCTAGCTCACATCTTCCTCATCCTCTTAGGGTCTAACAGAAACGCCGACTGGGTCTTTGTGGTCAAGAGTCATCTCCCAGGCTGGAGAGATCACCCACGGCTCTATGTTGGGGGCCCACCAGGCACGCCCGCACGAGCAATCAGAAGATAGCCGAAGAGCTTTTTGCAGAAGAGAGAGGGCCGGACCTGTGTGTGAGAGCTTTATCTAGTATAGAGGTCACACCTCTGGGGAGTCAAAGAGCCAATGGGCTCCAGTCTCTTTGGAGGGAAGGTTTTACGACTCTTTGTCTCTGAGCATGGTAATTTGCATGGGGTTGGATTGGAAGTTCATATACAAACCATTAAAGATTCTTAGAACACTTATATGTTGCATAGGTAGCAACATATAATATACACTCTCAATTAGATCATCTGAAGACGAATTGATAGAGATCAAACATGATATAAGTGAGGTAATATTAACTAGTGATCTATCATAAGCATGCATAAAACAGGATACAGTACAAAAGACAATATACACAAACAGTAACAATATACACAATAACCTGAGGATGTGTGTTCATTAAAAGAAAGGTTTTTCAATGAATTAATTAGAGAAGAGTCCATTCTTATGTGCCTTAATGTCTCTTTCCTAAGGGAAAATGAGGTGAGTGTTGCTCGGCACACATTCCTTAGAGCAATAAAACTAGTGTTATCAGGTTGGTTGCTATGGAACCGGGGGCCTGGGGTCATCCACAGACATACCGGCACCCAGAATGTGTGTTGGGTAAGGGGTCTGTGATTATTTGTTAATCTAATAACTAATTTGATTTGTTAAATCTGATGAACAAATGTGTGTCTGATTGGTCCAAATGCTACTTAAACGAAGCGCTATATGCGCTATATTTCCACTCTTCAAACACTCAAAAAACATTAGCCTTTACAGACACACTGTTTGAGTAAAGAAAACACTGTACTTATTTGAATATCAGTTATTTATTTACCCTTGCATTGCAAACAAGCGGAGATCTGTCTCCAGGCTGTGCGCGGCGCAGTTTACGTGCAGTTTCAATGGCGTTACGATGTTTAGTGACAAGCTAGCTCTTTTGAATGCTTTTCATTGGTTAAATATTTGTAAAACCCTCAAACAGACATAAGGAAGACCAAGAGCACTGATTTAAAAGAATAATCATGAATTATAATAGAGATATGAAGTTTAGATAATTTTCCAAGGCACACCTGACTGGGCTAAGGGTAGTGCTGTGTTCGAAATATGATACGACGATGTATCGTCACAGAGATTTGACGATACAGCTGGCCCTGTATCGATATTGTGGCACGTGTGCAGCAGTGGATCGCGCTTAATTTGAATACAAGAACACCGTTTAAACCGGAGTAGAAAAGTGCAAGGTTTCTAAACCATAATGAATAGAGCATAATATATAGGCTACAACAAGGTTTAATCTGGGCGCAGAGGAACAAACCCGGGGTTGGCTGATATAAAGAGACGTAATCCCCGAAATAGAGCTTCACACTTGCGCAATACGAAAATATCTGCTAAGTGTGTTACTAGTCTTTGTCAACCTGGCAACCATGTGCACGCGCTGTCTCTCCACTGTGGATAAACGCGCTTGCTTTCTGAAAACATAACTTGCAGTTTAGCGATCTCCACTTCAATATTCTATTATCAAAAAAGTGTCATTTAAGTCAAGTCACCTTTATTTATATAGCGCTTTTAACAATACAGATTGTGTCAAAGCACTTAACAGTATCAAATTAGAGGATAGAGTGTCAGTAATGTATATTAATAAGATTAAACACTCAATTTTCAGTTAAAGGCATTTCATTATTGAATTCAGAGATGTCATTTTCTAGTTTAAATAGTATCTATGAAATAAAATTGACGTTAATCGTAAAAAATTAAGTGTCCCCAACTGAGCAAGCCAGAGGCGACAGCGGCAAGGAACCAAAACTCCCTCTGTGACAGAATGGAGAAAAAAACCTTGGGAGAAACCAGGCTCAGTCGGGGGGCCAGTTCTCCTCTGGCCAGGATATTATTATTTATTTTTTAAATATTGTTTTAATTAAATTTTAAATGTATAAATGTATTATATTTCTATTTTTATATTGTTGCAATTTCTAACAATAATAGTATTATGTAGTTAGGTATTTTATTATATTTATAGTTATTTTGTTTAATTTTAAGTTTTATTGTATTTAAGTCGAGGTCTTCACTGGGGATATGTCCCTGGGGCTCATCCTGGTGTCCGGCCTCCGCTGACGATCAGGGTCGCAGACATCATCTCCCGGCACCGATCCACCATCTGATCCGGACACGGACTGAGAAACAGAATAATAAAGAAAGACAAATATTAGCATAGATGCCATTCTTCTTACGATGTAACGAGTACATCGTGTGTTATGAGGAGTGAATTACCACCGTTTTGCCGCGTTTCTCTATTCTCTAGTAATTTATCAAGTGTTCATTTATGAGAGAGAGAGAGAGAGAGAGAGAGGCTGTGTATGTAAGAATTACCACCGTTTTGCCGCGTTTCTCTATTAACAGTGAAGCTGAAGATTTAATTTCTTTAGAAACAATGATGTTACCAGCTCCTTGTTGAGAAAGATAACGTAGCTCAGAATTCAGTCATTCAGTCAATGAGCACGCACACACTGAACAACTCGAGTTCTCTGCGGTGACGAATCAAAATGCCTGTGATTGGATATTGGATTCATAAGATCAACAGAAATGTGTGTGTGTGTGTGTGATTGGTTATATTGCTCAAAGCTGCAGATCACGCTCAAAAAGAAATATGATGTAGGCTAATAAAGAAAATAAATGAAATGCCACGATGGACTTTTCATTCATTTCACTTTACACATTTCACGTGACATTTCACATACACATTTCATCTAGCTTACCACTACTACAAAGTATTACTTAAATAAAATCAAATGTATACCTGTGGAATCGTTCACAGACAGCACATACGGTGTTCAGCTTATAAAGATCCTCATTACAGGCCAACAGTAGAATTTGCAGATTTAGCTTCAGTTGACTGTCTTTGTTCTCATTGTTCTTAAATTTCCGGGTACGAATGAGAAACAGCTTCAGACGATTCAGTGTGTGCAGGGAACTGAACAAATCATTCAAAGTGATTCACGAACCAATTCAGACCGTTTTGAAGGCTTGTTTAAGGCCTTGAACAGAATCGACTCAGAGTGATTCATTCGCGAACGGGGCATCGTTCATGCCTCAGATAAGAGACCGTGCGCTTGGAATAAATTATGTTTCTTAACATGTATTGCATAAAATTAAGTAAATTAAGTAAGAATGCCCAGTGTAACGAAGTAAAAGTACAGTGTTTTTTTTTTTTTTTTTTTCATTAGAAATGTACTCGTTAAAGTAAAAATGCCCATCTTTATATCTACTCGTAAAAATTTTCCAAAAATTTACTCAAGTAAATGTACTTCGTTACTACCCACCTCTGAATTCTAGTAGGGTACAACATAATTACTCTTTCGAAATGTTTTTTTTTCCCCCTGTTTTCCCCATACACAAAAACGGCGCATTTTGGCTCATACCATAAAAGTGTGGCAACTTAAATGAGCTATAAAAAATTATCTGTGGGGTATTTTGAGCTAAAACTTCACATACACACTTTGGGGACATCAGAGGCTTATTTTATATCTTGTAAAAAGGGGCATAATAGGTCACCTTTAAAGCTACATATTTACATTTACATTTATGCATTTAGCAGACGCTTTTATCCAAAGCGACTTACATTGCGTTCAAGTTACATTTCTTTTACATTTTATCAGCTCTTGCTTTCCCTGGGAATCGAACCCATGATCTTGGCGTTGCTAGCGCCATGCTCTACTATTTGAGCTAGAGGAAAGCTAGAGGAAAGCTCTACTATTTGAGCTAGAGGAAAGTACACTTACACATATAAGTGTACTTTTATGATAGCCGTAAATGTAAATAAAATGTAAACTAGCTAATACAGCCCTAATTACTAGCTCAAAAGAGTTAATGTGTATTCCTCTTACCAGTTAAGGCCGGGACACACCAAGCCGATGATCTGCCTTTGGCCAACGTCGGACTGTCAGTGAGTGTCTGTCAGGCTAGTTTTGTTGGTGTGTTCCTCCTGTCGGCTCTCATCGCAAGCGCTGCTTTGTTTACATTTTGTATATCTGCGTATATCTCGTATATCCTTGTTTCAGTTTCTCCTTTTGAATGATGAATATTTACTAGTACTATTTACTTATTTAGAGGTAGACCGATTCATCGGTTTTGCTGATTAATCGGCACCGACAGTTGATTGCTGGAACTATCGGTTATCGGCAAAATCCAAGCTGATAGCTTTCCGGTTTGCGTCCATTGCTGGAGTGGCTGAGAAGGGTCTGCTGCCATTATACAGTGCGAGAGCGGCCTCTAGAGGCGAAAAATCACTAACAGGACGTGTTTATTTTGACGTGACACTGCGCGCTGCATAGAGCAGGAAACACCAGGGGCCTCGTACAAAAATTTGCGTTGAATTCATACTAAAACATTGCGTACGGACAAAGCTGTAAATGTGCGTATGCACAAAAAACAAAAAAAATCAGATGTATGAAACTGTGTATGCAGGATCCCACGCATATTGTCTTTGTACATCCCAATTAACGTGAAATTGAGCGCACGCGCACAACACCCCACCCTGTCTCCTCCCTCAATTAAAATAAATTTTAATATGGTAATGAGTCATCTTTGGCAAAAGCAAGCAGCAAGAAAATGGCAAAAGGAAGCAGCAAGAAACGTAACTTTACGGAAAGTGAATTGGAGGTGCTACTATCGGAGGTAGAAATGAGAAAAAATATTTTTAGGACTTTGTCCTCCGGAATTAATAACAAAAGAAAAAAAAATGAGTGGGAGAGTCATCAGTGCGGTGGGATCTGAACATCGCACTGTAAATTAACTTGGTCTGATATAAAGGTGGAAGTTACGCAGAGAACTGCTGCGCACCGACAAAGTGTGGGCAGAACTGGCAGTGGTACAGGGGTCAATGAACTTTTGAGCAGAGAGTTGCCTCTATTGTGGGCGACACTTTACTCTCTGGAATAGTATCCATTGCTGTGGGAGACTCGGATATAATACAGGACTACCACAAAGGTAACTCTTTTCTCATTCATTTGCTTAACTTTGGTACACAGCTTACGAGCCTGCATTTAATTTTCAAATGCATGCAATGTAGCTGACCAAAAGTACACCAGAGATTTTACGTATCCATTGCATTTATAGCAAATGTTTTACCCATTTAATAAGGAACAGACTCAAATCACAGGTAACATGTGATTGTGTTTATTTGGACCTGCTGTTATGGTGCAACAGCAGGAACATCCACTGGCATCCGCCCCTCCTGAGCAGCCAGGGCCCATTGAGTCCGGCGTTTCCAGTGCTCCCCCCAGTGCTGAGGCCTGTCCGTCTGGCCACACCTTGACGCATGCGGTTCTGGAGTCACAACAGCAAATCGTTAGGGCCATCGGAGAAATTAACAGTCACCTGAAAAATATCACTGACACACTCACAGACATAAGCCACTCATTAAAGGAATTGGTCAAAAAACTTTGTCTCTGATTACCATTTATATTGTTGCAATCACACGTTGATGGGCCTGAATGGCTTGTTGGTTAGGCTGCACATACACTGGTCCTGGGTCGGTATACCGTGCCTGTGTGCGACATTGTGCAGCACACCACAGGCCAGCACGATGCGGCACACCTTGCCAGGGCGGTATAACAGCATCCCCCCGGTCCTGTCAAGGCAGCGCCGCCGACATTTCAGCTGCCCAATTGCCCACTTTACAACTGACCGAGTGCGAGAATGAGCATCATTGTATCTGCGCTCTCGGTCAGTTTGTGGGTTGGTGAGGGGGGTTAACAGCCATGTCTTTAGCGGATAACCGTGGTCTCCTGATGGGGAGTTGAATAATTACACGCACAAAAAAATAAACAAATTTAGATAGAACCATAACTTTAAATTCATCACTCACCAAGGAGCCACCCATCGCACACCCTGCCAGCTTGGAGCCTCATCCCAACCATGCTGTTTGTGTATGAATCATGGGTTGACCCAGGCCACCTTGCCACAATATTTCTTAGGAGTATTTGTGCATCACATATTATCAGCACATTTACTGAATGGAAATGTTTCCGATTCATATATGCAAATTCTTGTTCAGATGGTCCCTTTATAGCAATGTGTGTGCAGTCGATTGCTCCGATTACATTAGGAAAACCGGTTATCGCTGCAGATTGTGCTTTAATGTTTGGCTGGTCAACTGCATCGTATGGGAACCTTATATACCTGGTAGATATGCGGATGATCCCATCCCATACAGCTGGCATTGCGTGGCTCAAACACGACTAGCTTATTCCTGAGCGGTCTTCTAGTTCCCTTTGGAAGGAATCAGTTG